>CM037160.1:4003671-4201171 GCA_020921065.1 Vaccinium darrowii
CTTGTTCGAGGCCTCGGCCTGACCGTTCCCCTGAGGGTAGGCTACGGTCGAATTATAAACGCGGATGTTCTTCTTTTTGCAAAGCGTTTTGATTGCCTCGGCGACGAATTGGGTGCCGTTGTCGGAAATGATAGCATAGGGTACGCCGAACCGAGAGATGATGTTCTTCCAGATGAACTGCTCGACCTCGGCGGCCGTAATATGGATCAAGGGCTCGGCTTCTACCCACTTCGTGAAGTAGTCCGTGGCCGTGATCAAATGCCGAAACCCTCCGGGCGCCGTAGGAAGGACGCCAACAATGTCGAGCCCCCATTGAGCGAACGGCCATGGGCTAGTGACCGGTTGGAGGGACATAGCGGGCTGGTGCAGAATGGGGGAGTGTTTCTGGCACGACTCACACGTTTTGACGTAGTCCTCAGCGCTTTTCCTCATCTTCGGCCACCAGTAGCCCTGGGTAACGGCTCGCTCGGAGAGAGTCCGCCCGCCCGAATGACTGCCACAACTCCCCTCATGGAGCTCGCGAAGAACGTGGGGTACCTCGGCGTCATGCAACACTCGGACGTCCGGTCCGATGTATGTACGGCGATAAAGCTGGGCAGTCGGAGACAGAAAGTAGGACGCGGACTAGCATCGAATCCGATGCGCCTCCTTCCTATCCGAGGGGAGCGTTTGGTCTCGGAGAAAGGAGACCACAGGATCCATCCAGCTTGGTCCATAGACGTTGATGGTCATGACGTCCTCGGCGCCCTGCTCGAAACTCGGAACCGCTATCTCCCCGAGAGTGATCGTCCTTGTGCCGCCGAGCTCGTTGCATGCTGATCCGAGGGCGGCAAGCGCGTCGGCATGGGCGTTCTTAGCCCGGCCGATGTGGGAGAAGTGGATTTTCCTGAAACCCTTTTGTAGCTCCAGGACATGGCTAAGGTATTTCAGCATCCGAGCCTCTCCAGAGCCGTAGTCGCTGTTCAGCTGATTCACCACCAGTAGGGAGTCACTATAGACCTGCAGCTCGTCTACCCCGAGAGCGAGTGCGAGGCGGAGCCCGGCGATTAAGGCCTCGTATTCGGCTTTATTGTTCGTGGCCGGGAAGCCAATGCACATAGCGCACTCGTGGAGGGTCCCTTCGGGAGAAATGAGCACAATCCCAGCCCCTGCCCCTCGGCTGTTCGACGCGCCGTCCACATGCATGCGCCAGGTCTCGCCCGTGTATATGGTTACTGTTCGGTTAGGGGACTGCTTGAGAACGAACCCGGATTGCGCGGGAGTGGCGGCTTCCCCGACCGTCCTGTCTCCGACGCTCTCGGCCGTGGTCTTCTCCTGGAGTTCACTTTCCAGCCGCGGAGTGAGTTCGGCTACGAAATCAGCCAACGCCTGGCCCTTAATCGCCGTCCGTGACTCATACCGGATGTCGAAGTTGGCCAATTCCAAAGACCATTTGCAGATCCGATCCGAGAGATCCGCCTTTCGCATAACGGTCTTCAGGGGGTAAGCCGTGATCACCACGATCGTGTGGCCTTGAAAATAGGGTAGAAGCTTCCTTTTGGCAGTGACCAGCGAGAGCGCCAGCTTTTCGATTGGCAAGTATCTGGTCTCGGCTGGGAGCATTGTTTTGCTCGAGTAGTAGATTGGGAACTGCTCCAGACCCTCCTGCCTAACCAACGCCGAGCTCACGGCGTGGTCCGACACCGCAAGGTAGAGGTACAGATCCTCGCCCTCCCTTGGCATGACCAGCAGGGGCGCTCGGGACATATAGCTCTTGAGCCCGGCAAGTGCTGCGTCGCATTCGGCTGTCCAGAGAAAGGCCCTGTTGCTGGTTTTGATGGATTGGAAGAACGGTCGGCAGGCGTCGGATGATTTGCTTATAAAGCGATTGAGGGCAGCGGCCATCCCCGTTAGTCGCTGGACCTCTTTGATCGTCGACGGCGCTCGGAGCCTCTGGATGGCATCCAGCTGGTTGGGGTCGGCCTCGATCCCTCGGCGGGTGACGAGGTATCCCAAAAACCTCCCGGATCCAACCCCGAATGCACACTTCTCGGCGTTAAGCTTTAGATCATGCCTTCTGAGGATGGAGAAGATCCTGCCGAGGTGGGATAGATGGTCTTCTGCGAATTTGCTCTTTACTACCATGTCGTCAATGTAGGCCTCCATGATGTCGCCGAGCTCTTTGGCGAACATCTTGGAGACCATCCTTTGGTAAGTAGCCCCAGCGTTCTTCAGGCCGAAGGGCATGACCCGATAGCAATAGGTACCTCTCGGCGTGATGAACGCCGTCTTTTCCACGTCCATGACGCTCATCGCGATCTGGTGGTACCCTCGGTACGCATCCATGAAGCTGAGCCTGGCATGGCCAGCCGTGGCATCGACTAGCTGATCTATCCGAGGGAGGGGAAAACAGTCCTTGGGGCATGCGTCGTTGAGGTTTGTGTAGTCCACGCACACCCTCCACTTCCCATTCTTCTTCTTGACCACCACGGTGTTCGCCAACCACGTGGGGTACATTACCTCTCTGATCGCCTCTGCCTCGATCAGGCGGTCTACCTCCTCCAGGACGGCATCGGAGTGGATCGCCGAGGACCGTCTCGGCTTCTGCACCAGTGGCCTCCTAGCCGGATCGACATTGAGGGCATGCGCGATGAAATCAGGGCTGACGCCCGGCATTTCATACGGAGTCCACGCAAAGACCTCAATGTTATCCTTGAGGAAAGAGACCAAGTCGTTCCGCTCGGGGTTAGAGAGATCCGAACTGACCATGAAGTACCTGGTGCCCTCATCGTTAATGGGCACCTTGACCAACTCCTCGATAGACTTGTCCTCAGCCTTTGAGCCGACATCGTCTAGAACAGGAGTGCACTCGGGAACCTCAATCCAATGCACCTGCTTTGGCGGCCTGCCCTCCCTTCTGTCCTTTTGGCGAACGGCGTTGACGAAGCACCTCTTCGAGGCCATCTGGTTGCCTCGGATAGTTTCCTGCTTCCCAGTCGTGCCGATAAATCGGACGCATTGATGGAGGGTCGACGCGATGACCCCCATCGCGTGGAGCCAGCCCCGTCCCAGAATGGCATTGTAGGGGCTCGGGGTATCCACCACTGTGAATTCCACTTCCAAACGCATCGACCCCGCCCAGACCGGGAGGGTGATGTTGCCGAGTGGGTACACTAGGAACCCAGAGAACCCGACTAATGGCGTATCGGAGGGGGTAAGCTCATCACGCGTTCGTCCAATGGCTTTGAAGGCCGAGTAGTAAAGGACGTCGGCGGAGCTCCCCTGATCCACCAGGATTCGTCGGACGGATTCCACGTGATCGATACTCACCTCGATCACCAGAGCGTCGTTGTGCGGAAGTTGCAGCCCATCTAGGTCTTGTTCGGTGAAGTAGATGGTGTATGGATCCAATGGGTCCCCGTACTTTCGCTTCGGCGCTCTGCCGAGCGTCATGACTTGCATGGCCGCCTCCATCTTTTGCAGCTCTTCGTGCAATGAGTCGGCTCGGGCTTTCCCGACTGGGCTGTGGATGGTAGCGACCACCCCCGGACGCACTCGATCTCCCTGCGCTTGCTGCCCCTGCGGCTGTGGGACGGCAGCCAGCTGGTTTGGCTGGGGAGCTGCCCCCCTGAGCACGGTCGGGGTGCGGACGTGGTCAATCCACTCCTCCATGCGCCCCTCGGCGACTAATCGCTCGAGGTGTGCCTTGAACGGTCGGCATCCAGTCGTGTAGTGGCCCGCCTCATTGTGGTATGTGCACTTCCCTTTCTAGTCTGGATCCGAGCCCATCTTCTCATCCGGCCAGTAGAACCAACGCTTTCTGCTGATTTCCGCCAACAACCTGTAGATTGGCATAGTGAAGACGGTGGTCTCGGCGATATAATCATTGTCGTTTTGGGGGGGTTTTTCCCATCCTCCCCCACCTCTGTTGTTTCGGTCGGCGTTCCGGGGGCCCTTATTCCCGAACGCCCCGCCTTGGTCACTTCTCCCCTGCCTTAGACTGTTTACCTGTTTCTTCGCATCCCTCGGTGTGCTCTTGGTGGAATTCCCCTTCGACGCCTGATCAAAGAACAGCTCTTCCAATTCTCGGAAACGGTTCACTGTTTCCATCAGCTCCACCATGTTTTTTGGAGGTCGCACCATGAGCTCCTTGAAGAGGTCAGAGTGGTTATCAAGTCCGTTTTTGAACGAAGTAGAAGCGATCTTCTGATCACAGCCTTCCACGAGGCTGTACACCTCCCAGTATCATGCGATGTACTCCTTCAGGGTCTCGTCCGAGCCCCTCTTCATATTGACAAGCGCGTCGAGCGTCTTCGGCTGTGTGTTGCTAGTCACAAACCGAGACGTGAACGCGCGCTCTAGCTCATCGAAGTCGTTTATAGACCCCGGAGCAAGCTGGCCGTACCATAGGAGCGCCGTTGTCCCGAGACTCATGGAAAACGTCCGGCACATCAGTGAATCGCTATGGCCGTAGAGCTCGGAGACTAGGCGATACTGCTGGACGTGGGTGATTGCATCCGTTGTTGGCTCATACTTATCGAATTTTGGGATTTTGAACCCGCGCGGTGGGGCGGTTTCTGCAATGGCTCGGGAGAATGGGGACCGCTTTGCTTTCTCTAACCTGGAATCCGCAGGAGTCGAGCGGTTCAGATCCACCGTTCGGTTTTTTCCGTGCGTATGCTTTGCCGTCCCTGCGTTTCGGTGCCACAGGTCGGGCCCGTCCGCGTTCTCGTTACTCCTTTCGGAAGACAACCTTTTGTTCCGGCCGTTGTGCCCCTCGGCCGCCTCCGTCCGAGGTCGACGGCGTCTGGTGTTGGGCTCGGCGTGGTAGATCTTAGTTTGGCCGGTTTGGGCATTAACGAGCACGATGCTGCCTCCGTCGTTCCGAAGGGTGTACCTGTCTCCAGGCCTGAGATCGTTGTCTCCGTTATACTCCGGACCCGCCGAGACCTCAATAGGGTCGGCGCCCCTGTTCCCGCGTGAACCTTCTCCTCGAACGGCCAGGGGACCGTTCTGGGCGCCATGCCCACCCAACGATCGGTATTGGCGCCCGTCACCTCCCCGGTCTACCGAGCGGTCATGGTTGTGGCCATCCCCTCGCTCTTCCCGTGCTCGGTTTTGGCCACTCTGATCCCTGTGGGCCTGCTGAGAGTTTGCCGGCCCCTTTCCGTTGTTATACTGCCTCTCGGGCTCCTGTGTATCTCTTCTTACGTCCGGTGTCCGGGCACTGTGGCGCTGTCTTCGACGTGGTCGGTCCGTTGGGACTGCCCACCGCGCCTGTGTTGCCGATGCGAACGCACTGTGTCTGCTGGGACGACAAGTGCCTCACCTCGGTGGTCCACTTCCACGATTTGCCCGAGCCAGGAGAAGACCGGAGCCCGCCCCCCGTCTTGAGCTCTCGCGCTCGGCTGTGGTCTCCGAGTCCTCGTCCGACCTCCGGATCTTGATGTCGTAGGCTGATTTCTGGCTTGCTTCATGGCTAGTACTTCCTTTCTTAATAACGCCAATTCTGCTTCTACGGTGAGAGGTGGTGGGGAGGGAAGAACTTCTGTGCGTGCCGGAGCTGTGAGGTTGTCAAGAGAAAGGACGTTTCCATCCATGCTGAAGAGGATGTTGCTGGGACCAGCACTGCTGGGGCCAGCGCCGTTGGTGGCGACGGTTACTGTTCCGTCTCTGTTGACAGTGGGAGAAACGGTGAGGCCTAAGTCGCTTCTGACCCGATGGTACCGGTACCGATCGGCGGAGCTGCGAAACCCACCGGCGGAGTCGAACGCATCCAGGCCCAGAGTTAGGTTGGCCATTCGAGCAGCTCTCGAAAAGGTTTTGGGGAGATGAGTCTCTTGGAGAGTGGGAGGAAACACCACCAATGTGTACAGAGAGGCTGGGAGGAGTGGCTTTTTCCGTCCCCAGCGGAGTCGCCAATTGTGGGGGTGCTTTTCACCGGAATAGACTCTTTGAACCTTCTGAGGTAAGGCGGGTGGTGAAAAGGGGGATCCTTGCTTGAGCCCTGTGCTTCTCGCCGGAAAGAGTAACCTGCACAGGTAGGCAACCACGTTAGTGCCTAACCCGGACGGTGGTGGTCCGGGAAGGCACTCCGATGATTAAGCCAGTCACCGGAGGGAGAAATATGCCGGAGATCTAGAGAGAGAAAGATGGAGTTATGAGTGTAGTAAATGAGGAGGGAGTGAGAGATCTAACCCCCTTGCAGTAAATGCAGTGTGGTATTTATAGGCTGAGGGGCGTGCGTCCCACGCGTTCGGTGCCCCTCACGCGCCTGTCATTCGCTCTCGGAATGACAGGTGATGTGACCATAATCTCTGCCACAGACGCCATATCCCGGCCGGCGTCAGGCACGTGGGTTCGAGTGGTCAAATCACCTCGAGACATTCCCCGTCGCCCACGTGCTTCTGCAGGCGGCAGTGGCAGAGTAGGTGACTGCCGCATTTAATGCTCCATCGTGGAATGTGAAGCGTACCTGGTACGCCTTATCCGAACGAAGTAAGGTCCGAACCCCTTCGCATGACGAGGCCAACTGACTCGGCGAGTGAGCAGTCGAGCAACCAGGGTACTCGGCAGTCGCTCGGCTGAGGTTGCCGAGGGCATTAAGAGAGCCAGGCAGAGAAAGGCACATCCTCGGCCATTCTCGCTCGGCATGCATCACTCAAATTCATATTCGTTCAGGACTACCCATCCTCGTTCTCCGCCGAAGGAACCATCCCCTCGGCACTACAGAGACGGATTGGACTGCATTCAATTTTGCTGATTCTGAGATAATTGATCTTTCTGGCTTCTTTGCAGTCGAGGGGTGAGTGCCTCTTGTGACCCCTATGGACCCGGCCGCTACACCACCCTAATCAGTCATCTGTCTATATGTTTTTATGCTTCTAGTTTCCAAAACTTGGATTTCGTAAATTAGGGGCAGAATCTTTTTTGGGATTCTCTTCGGCTCTAGACCAGCCCAATTTGACTACAAAAGCCTCGTAATTCTGAAAATCTATTTTGAGGACTAGTTTTTTTTTTGCCTCAACTCCATAATACTTTTATGTTTAACGGTTTTTTTTTTTTAAAAAAGAAAGAATTAGATATAACGATTATTTCTAACACCTTTTCAAATGACATCGAACTAGTTACAAATAACTTTTGTACTAGATTTCTCTCTCTTATATATTACAAATCATTGGGAGAGGATATAAAATTACCCTGGATTAATATGACTGGGATGAACAAATTTGGACGTGATTAACTCCTTTGAATCCAGATATAATATCCGGGAGATTGTTTCATTACTTGGAGGAGGATTAAAATTTTCATCTCGAATGCCTCTTGTATATATATATACCCGGCATCTATTCATGAAATTTCATTATTAATTCTAATTAAAAATGTACTATTAATTTTTTTTTAAACGCCTCCATCTACTCATATCCTTCATATTTCTTATCCTAACAAATACCTAAACAAACTATGTATCACTAATCATGCCTTCTACAACATTTTTGTCAGTCCATTGGGTTGACAATAAGCACATAAGAAGACAAAAAAATACACTCCAATATACTTCTTTGATATTTTTTAATATATCTTCACACACATTTATACACTTTTACATCTTTTAATATACTTTTTAAACTTTAATGACAGTCTATTGGGCAAATTGTAGAATTTTCCTTCAAATTTTTGCCATTAAAAGGATAGAAGGATGTTTGGAGAAATCATCTATAATATTCAAGTCTGTTTTAAACGAACTAATTACAAGAAAAATGATATCACATTTTCATTTCTGCTCAATATTCTTGTTATCCAAACAGTGCCTTAGGTCAAAGGTTGCATGGCACATGTGAAATGTGGCCTTTTGTGCAGAATAAGAACACTGGAAGAGACCCCATGAATGATGAATCTTTTTATTTGAGACTTTGACCCCATAATTTTATATATATGTGTTTGTAAATTTTTACTTCCATTAAAAGGATAGAAAGGGTGTTTGGAAGAATCAAGAAATAGTCACAAGTGGACCACAAAACAACAATGATCCAAAGCAGCAAACATACAAAAGGGATTTGCGGTATTTGGAGCAATTCACGTTTCCCATAAAACACCATGCATGGAACTTACCAAAGTCAGAGTGAGAATTCAGAGATCATAAAGATATCATAATAACATACTTTCTTTGTCATTGGTTTTTTTTTTTTTTTGGGTAATGCTCTTCAAATCAATTTGGGCACCTCAGACTAATCTCGACAGCGTCTTTCATAACCATTTCAACGTTTACGCATAAGGTGAGATAAACCCTGGAGTTGCTGGCAAAGAAAATCGTTTCTAAAGCCTTAGAAGGAGCAAACTCCTAAATCTTAAACTTTTTGACTTTGAGGTCAAGACCATTTGACAAATCTCTTTTGGCTTATCTTTGTTTTGTTTCTTTTCCCGTTCTCCCCCTCAACACATAAACATGGGAATTCATAGATCAGATCATACTATGCCCCAAATGCTATCCGCTTTTTCGGAATGCGTGTCATTTTAGAACTATTTTTTCTTTTGACGTATACATTACGATTTTGAAAATTCTATTTAGAGATTTGATAAAGATCTATCAAATAAGATCCATATTACATATTTTAAAATTTTATGCCTTCGAAAATAAAAGCAATTTCTTGAAGTGTTAGAAATAGTAAAGTGGACAAGAAAATTTAAACGGGGAGTTAACGTACTTTCTTTTCCTCTGCTTCTTTTAGTTCCTAATAATACGAACATAAGTTTGAGACACAACTCATGTGTCCGCAACCGTTTAATCATGCATACATGCCTGCATACAACTAACGACTATAGCCACAATTATGTTCAGAGTTGTGTTTTAAAATTGCGTTGGTAAGCTTTCTTTTTTGTAATCTTTCCCAAAGCCCTAAGCAACCTGATCCCCCTTCTCTCTCTCTCTCCCCTTAATGCAAGAGATGGTCTCAGTCCAAACAGTGTGTAGAACACTAAAGCACCTCGCGTGCTACATTGCTTACTCTTGGGAATCTCTCTCCTCTGATATATCTAAATAAATAAAAAGAGTTGAAGATTGTGTGGTTAGATATTTGTTTTTATAGACCAACATTCCCTTTTGTTCCTACTTCCTACCGAATGTTTCTTTATTTATGTTGTAAGAGTTTTGGGGACTTCCAACACTTACCTTGGAGTATGCCCACAATAAGCCAACAATTTGCCAATCAACACATATAGAGGTGGACTTTACCACCCCTGGGGCTTGCCCCAGTCGGAGGTGGAGAAGGGCACTTTGTCTAGTTTTCCTCTCTAGAATTAATACATCAATTTATCTGGCGAGTCACGACAACAGTTTATTGAGAGATTCCGAATTCCCTCTAGTGGTTAACAAGCCAACTTTCCCGCTAACCGCTCATTGATGTATATCATATGACAAAAAAAAAAAGTACATGAAGAACAAATGAACTTCCTCTCGTACACCAAATGATCGTTCGCATGAGTTTAACATAATATCAACAAGCATATAGAGTCCAAACCAACAACAAATTAAAGATGCATGTCAAATCTAATATAAGATGAAGTTGAAGAATTCTTCTCTCTGTTTGAATTCAGCGTTCATGCATTCATGGATCACAGCCACGTGGTAGTTTTTAAATTCCTTTTTTTCCGCATATTAATGTGAGACCTAAATATGTACTATGTACTAATCTTGAGCTTTAATAATCGAGATGTGTACTATGCAAATATCCAAAACGTACTATGCAAGTTGCAGTTACCTTCCGAAACCGCAACTTGGATAATACGTTTTGGATGTTAAAGCTCAAGATTATGTACCAATTATCCGAAACATACTATGCAAGTTGCAGTTACCTTCCAGTATTTTTTTCTACACGATCAGTCCATTTAACCTTCTAATTGAAGTTAATAATCAGGATGAAATCATACGTAGAATTCTCAATGTCAAGTTTTCAACATAGTATTTAAAACATCCAAAGAAAGCGTTACTAATTAATCACGTTCGTGGACTAGCCCAACTTCGAGTAAAAGGCGGCGTTCTAAAAATTGACTTGAGTTGGATTTTTGAGTTAATGTATTTTGAAAGAAAAACTTGTCGTAATGCATAGTAATTAAGTTAGTTTGGAAATAATTCGGTTTCTGAGATACTTCCCTTAAATTCCGTGGGACTCATTTAGGGGTTCACATGACCATTGGAGCCACTCAATTAGTTTAAAACATTGTTTTAATGATTCTTGAAAAAGATAAGCTCATTCGGATTTCACAAGGCTTTAATCAATTCATTCAATTTTTGCCTTTGCAAATTCGTAAACGAAAATCAATCAAGCTCCCACTGATATTTGAATAAGCTAATTTTTTTTATAAGGAACTCAATATGTTTTAACAAATTGATAAGGCTCCAAAACTTCGGTAGGACCTCAGTCAAGGTGGGTCTCACAATCCAACCTTAAATGTAGTCTACGTCAAGGATGTGTTTCTCATAGTTTTTTTATCTTAAAATTGTAAAAATAAAAATAAAAAAGATAATTTCTCTTGTTGTTACTCTTTCAGCTTTTGAGACTTTTTTTGTAAAAAAATATTTTTGAGAATTTTTAAATTTTTTGGGCAAAAAGTAGAAATGGAAACTGAGGCCTCCTTTGGGTAAAAAACCAGTTTTTGGCTTTTTAGTTTTTTTATTTTGTCCTTATTCAATTTTTTTTTGCATTCGCTAGTTTTGCATCAAGATTTTGTGGTTTGTGGTTTTTGGATTCCTCTCGACGAGACGAATCTAACAAGTATAAATTTATGGTCAAACCAAATATTTTTTTAATTAATCCATCTATTTTGGCTTTATTCAAAAAATATTTGGTTTGACCATAAATTTATACTTATTAGATTCGTCTCGTCGAGAGGAATCCAGAAACCACAAAATCTTGATGCAAAACTAACGAATGCAATTTTTTTTTGAATAAGGACAAATGAAAAAACCAAAAACCGATTTTTTACATAAAGAAGGCCTGAATTTCAATTGTGAGATGAACAAAAGTGGGAGATGAACAAAACCAATTTATAATTGCACTTGAAATCAACCAATTACCATCCGCCACATCAGAAAAGGGTCTTCTTAAACACTCCACGTTAACATGACCCATGCCCCATTATAGTGGGTCACTAATCCCCTTCTACAGAACCCAAAAGATTTTGCCCCCCAATATCACTCACTCTCTCTCTCTCTCTCTCTTCCAGTGGGACCAATAGGAAAACGGACAGTGGTGATTGATTTGATCACAACCTTTTTACGTAACGCCACTGACCCACCAGATCTGTAACGCCCCGCATTTTTGGGATACGTTATGGATTATTATTACAATTTAAAGTCGGTCTTAAACAGTAATAATAATAACCAAAAATACATATAGATGATCTATCCTTCACAGATTACAAAAACGTAGACTGGGTGGGTTCTACGGCTCCGCAAATCTCTCCGCCTGGTGGATCTCCATCTCGGCAGCTCCTCCGGCTCCGTGTTCTCCGTAGAGGTCCTCCTGTTCATTATGATAATCTAGCATAATACGTCAGAGTTGCGAAGCAACATCGTGGTATTATGCCAAGGCAACACCGTGAGCGAGGACGCTCAATAGATACCCTACCCCAACTTTAAACTAGCAATTCTAGAACAATATTGTAGGTGGCAAGTAAATAGTTGAAAATCATTTATCAAAACAGTAGGTTCATGCGTGTCAATGCATCAATATCAAATCAGATCAAATCAGAGTGCAGCTTTAATAAAATCAGTATCTCGTTTCTTTTAAGAAAAATCAGAGTACAGTATCGGTATCTCGTATCACTTTCTCTTAACAACATTCTTCTTCAAATTTCAACCATGTCAACATCTCACATCTCTCGAAAGTTATTGGCCCGTTCTACAACCCCGTTCTAACGGTCACCAACCTTTCCGTTCGAAGAGTCGGCCACCCATAAACTGGCTCCTGCAGTATGAGGTCCGCTAACTCCGCGTCACACACGACATAGTCCCGGCTACCCATATCACTGAATCCCCACCAGTTTGTTTATGAGGTCTGCTTGCTATGTGTTGTACTGAGTAAGTTCTAACCGTCAAATTCACCCGTGGAATTTGAGGAGAAACTTCAAACAACACTACCGTATAGTTCCGTTGGGCTTTGACCACCAGTTCACCCCGGGGAATTGAGGCGGGACTCCAACAGCATCAACATCTCAACTTTCATCACATCAACATTTTCATTCTCATCTCTATCTCTTCCATTTAAAAACATTCGATCACTTTCTCGAAAAACGTGTCGTGTCGTATCGTCTTGAAAAAGAAAACGTGCTCATGGCATAATTTCATAAAACAAAATCCTCCGTTTAAGATCGTTCAAGATGAACCTTCCGCTCGTAAACCGTCTTACGAAAAACCATGTTACTTAACGACAAAAAATTCTTTCTTCCGGGAATTTAAATCAAAACATAAGGATTAATTCTCGTTCTTAGATTTGCTGGCGTATTTTAAGATTCGTACGTCAAATTGCCACTTGGTTTGGCTAAACCAAGAAAGTACCCTACTAGAAAACTCTAGTAGTTGAATCCGTTTGGCGTGTTTTAAGATTCGTTCGTCGAATCGCCTCTTGGTTTGGGCTAAACCAAGAAAAAGCTTGACTAGACATGCTAGTCATAGATTCTATTTGTTAGTCTGAATAGATTAAGAATATTTATTCAATAATTCCGGAAAAATCTCATTTCATTTAAAAAGCTCTTTTCTTCAGAAAATCGGTCGGGCATTATAACTGCGTAAATTTGAAAAGTCGATTTTTATTCGGGCATTATAACTGGGTAATTTAGTTTTCTAAAAGTCCATCAAACATTATAACGGTGCATTTTGATAGTCAATTTTAAATCGTGCATAGTAACGACTAAGTGTGATTTTCAAAGTCTAATTGTTCATAAAATCACTAATCACCAACATAATCACGTTTAATCATATTTAGGCATGTTTAAGCAAAATAATAACATCATTAATATGAACTAGTAAATACTAATCTAAAGTTAAGATAAAGTATCTACCTTAATTCCGATGATTAGTCGGAAGCCGATAAGCTAGTTGAATTCCGGCGGCGTAACGACTAGTCGACCTTTGCTCGAACGCTTTCTTGCTAACTTATTCTACCTTTCTAAGATCTAGGGGTGGTCGAGGGTGGTGGAGTGTGGTGGTTTAGGATGAGTTTCAAGAAGAACACTCAAGAACTCACTCAAGAACACTAGAAAGCACAAAGTGGAGAAGTTGGGAGGTTTTGGTGTGAAATGAAGCAAGGAGAGTGAGCTATTTATAGTGAAGTAATGAGGTTCACCTCCCCCAAAAATAATCACCAGCCATAAACCCTCCCCACAAGCGTCCAAACAACATTTTGCAAAAGCAAAAATTAGGTTTTAAAGACTAGTTTTAGGTTATGAGTAATTCCCCACTAAATTTCCCACTAAATTAAAGTCTAGTCTCCCACTAAATCAAGGCTAGTTTTAATAAAACAAAATAGGAGTTGGGGATTTAGTAAGGCTTCCGGACGCAGTGTGGTGAAATACCCGGTGTGCACGTGTTTATTTACGGCGCGAAAAGTATAATTAAACAGATTAAATCTAATTCGTTTAATCTAACCAAACTAAATTATAAGCTATACTTATTTAAAAATAAAACCGCATTAATAAATTGAAATTTTTATTTACGAAATTTCGGGTTATTACAAGATCACGCTATCCTCCTCTTACGTACCGGTTCTTCACCTTCTCGCCACGGTTATTACCATGCACCTCAGCTAGACCCCAACTCATTCCTGTACAAAAGCATGCAATCGATTAGCTTTAAGATAAACAGTACTGGGGGGTGGCTTAACAGTCAAACAATCTTTTCTGTTTGACGCAATCGTGACGATCTCTGTAGCCTACAACTACAAGTCACGCAATCCAACGGCTGTCATCAGCCTATCAAATCCTCGAGATCATGCAGACCCATGATTTTTATTGTACTAAATTGCCCATCATCTTGTTCCTAGAAGCCACCATTGTCCCTTCGTCAAATGGGATTTGGGTTTTGGTTTTGTTGGGGTAGTTCAGACTTTTGCGAAGAGTATATCCCTCCTGCACAATGCAGAGCATGTAAAATTTGAGGGATTCAAGGGTCCAATCGGTTCTGACAGAGATATCTCCACTTTAAAATCTAGTGGAGTACTACACTATAAATTAAAATTATACTACTATTATTACCAAGTACTACTACTCCGTGTATTAGGGTAAAGCTATCTCTATATTTTTATGAAAAAAAATGCTGGTTTAGTTCGGTTTGGATTTCGATGTAATTGTTAAATTGTTCATATATTTCAGTTTATAATATTTTTAAATATTTTAAAAACTTTGTATAATATAGCTAACTAAGACCTATCAAATAGGAGTAAAATTCAAATTGCCCATGTAATACCTTAAAGATTAAAAGACATGAATGGTTTAAAAATTGCATTGAAATCCAAATAGGACAAACAATTTGGGATGAAGAGAGTACATGAAATATGTGGAAAAAATGTAAGAAAGCGTACTAAATAATAGCACAGAATAATTGCTTCAATCCGCTTTCTGTTCTTGCAAATTTATTTTTACTTCTTAAATCAGAGAATCATTCCTCTCCGACTCAACCTCCAAATCTTCCTCCATTTGAGATGATGAATTTTCATAATACACAATATTAAAAAAAAAACCCCCCAAAAATAGATGCACAATGAGATATATTCCGGGCTTGTAGGTGAAAATCAAGTCTAGTTTTATTCCGAAGCACCAAAAAAAAAAAAAAAAACCAAGTCTAGTCCACGCAAATGCTAGGCTCATGCATCATGCATGGAATTTGATGGTGTTCAGGTCTTTAACAAAGATGCAAGGTATAAGCGTAAACGATCGCATACCATTGAAGATAGTTGTAACGATTTTCATGTGTTTGCCGCTCTGTAATGATGCGTGCTACATTAGCATCCTTTATCTGTTCGTTATTCTCTAATTTTTTTGGTAGGTCCAAGAGTGGTTTTTTATTCATGTATGTGTGTTCGTTTAGTTGCTTTCCTAATATAATTGGGAGTAGGTGTTTTTTTGGTTGATTGTTTGTTTTTTTATTCTAGCCATCTCCATATAAGGTTAATTTCCTTTATTTTTATTCTCAATATTAATGAATTTTTTACTTTTTAGAGGAAAAATATATACTCCTAACTTCTAACCAAACCGAGCCTTATTTCAAAATCAATTGGGGTCGGCTATATGATACTCCTAACTTTTAATGTACACTTTCTAATATATCTTCACATACGGAGTACTTTTCGTTCACTTTTTTTTCCACATATGTCAATATATTTTTTAAACCTTAACGAAGTCCATTGGACTAATTTTAACTATATATTTTTTAAAAAGTTTACAAAAGGTAAATGATTTTCACATTCTCCAAATTGATATCCTTTTTTTTCTAGGAAAATTTTTACACATAAAAATTTCACTAAAAGACAAAAAAATGAATGTGAATATCAAATCGAGAGGTGTACTCCCCAAACAAAATTAGCATCAGTTATTACTAATTTCCCTGCCTATAGGTTATTACTAATTAGAAATATATAGGTTCCGGCCATATTCTGCTGTTGAAGCTGCATTGTAAGTTTCTTCTCTGCATATAATTGTCGTCTTCTTTCATTTCTGCGCTTTCTCTTCTGTTCTTGTTCCTCGTCCATTATGCAATGAGATGTGCTTGTAACTCTTGAGCTTTATTATGGGTTGAAGTATGAACCAGGTTAAAATAATGCTGGCAATAACATTCGAAGTAATAACCAAAGCTTTTGAAAGTAAATTGTAAGGAATGAAGATGGCTAAATTTACAGAAGAAAGAGTAACTTTCGTCAATTTATTCATAATAATTCGATGTTCTTGATTGCATAGCTCATTAACAGGACTTGGAGTCAGAAGATTGGATTTTTATGGGCTATGGCCGTCTCAAGGTTTCTCATCATAATTGGATTTCTATTGCGAATATCCGAAGAAATAACTCGAAACAGGAAACTGGAAAACTGAACCTCGTGCGAAAATCAACTTCGATTTGTTCGATTTCTGCGGCCAAACGGTTGTGGTCCGGAAGAACGCAGATCTGATGGCAGCTTCTGGAAGAGAAGAAGAAGCAGCTTCTGGCCTTCTAGCTCGTATCCGCGAGACGGCGTCGTTTAGAGGGGAACTGGGGAAGAACCGAGACAATACTTTGCACGGCGTCGTATTGAATCCACGTCATGACATAGGTTCAACCTATGTCATGCCCCTAAAACGACTTCGTTTGAAGATACCATTTTAGTTCTAGGAACTTTTGGGATTTCTACCTATATCGACCATTATTTAATGATCCGAGACATTCTTCTTGTAGAAATTATTATAACACATATGATGTACGACTATCTCCTGAATAAAGTACATACTCGTACTTAATCTAAAAGAATTTCTATTTCTCAAAATAGATTTAGATACGTTGAATCATATCCCCTTCCATAGCAACAATTTGTACGAGATTTTAAACACGTTTTCTATCTATATTAGTAACATTTTAATAATCTAAGACATTTATATTGTAGAACGCAAAAAAATACAAAACATGTAACAATTTCATATTAATTAGATACCGATTGGCACTTGATCGGAATTGATTTATGTTTCTTAAAATAGGTTGGGCTATACTGAATCAAAACCATAATAACCGGTTTTCCATATTCTCGCGTTTCCCTTAGAACGACGTCGTCCACGGTGAAAATCTCTCCTTCTCCTTCTCCTTCTCCGTCTCCGTCTCCGTCTCCCTCTCCCCACTCCCATTTTCCCTGTACGTTTCCCGTCCGATCAGAATCATCTCCGACAATGGTCGGCAACTTAGAATCATCTTCTTTAACTTGCATCTCTGGGATAGTAGTACGAAAGTGGGTTTGATTCAGAGTCGGAGACTCGGAGGCACTCGAAATCCATCTTCTTTAGCTTGCATCTCTTTGATTGTTTAATCTTTTAGTATCTTTCTGTATCTATTTGATTGATTCTATCTTTAATTGCTAAATTGAACTTGCCCTTACTTCTGTCTTTGTATTTCTTCAACCAATTTTTCGGTTTCAAAAATGGTGAAAGAAATGAAGATAGCAGTTGGATCAGCCCTGATTGGAGCTTCAATGGAGACGTTGTTCATGATCAAATCCGGAGAATCCGGCTTCTGTGTCTGAGAACCCTCCTTTCTTATAACTTCTTTTATATTTGCTTCATTTTTATATCTGTGTTTGTGTGGGAAATATATTCTTGGGTGTTTATTGATGTTCTGATTCAAAAAAGTTTTGTGCTTTTTTGTTTTAATGGAAACTGGGGTTGTTTCTGATTTGGCTGAAAAACAGAAAGTTTAATTGAAGATTACGGACATTAGTGTAGCATTCTCCTTCTTCTATATGGGCGATGCCTTCTAAGTATAAAAAGATGAATCAGAAGGAAGCCGTCGTAGTGAAGTTTGTGTTGTCCGCTATCAGAAGGATGTAATGCAAGCCTAAAGATTGGCATTGCTATATGACTTTTTCACTAGATTTTCCATATACGACTTTATATGGTTTTCATGCACGACAGGTGAAAACTTGGGCAGCTCAATTGATATAGTTAATGTCCTTAAGCATGAGATACGTGATGGACAATTAAGCTTTAGAGGCAAAAGGGTACTTGTATTCTAATCTAAATGTATATCTAAGTTAAAAAGATGAATCTTGCTACTGATTGACAGTGAATAAGTTTTGATACGTTAAAGCTTAAACCTGCATGCCCAGGTATCCACTAATTTGTATAGGTGGCGTGTCTTTCTCAGTGCAAGTTTTCCACGTATGAAGATATTTACTTACTTATGAACCATACTTCAATTATACAGTTTTTCCACTGCCCTATTTCATTCACAATATTCCTATCTCAGGTGTATGTTCACATAATCTGAATGAAAAATAAAAATCATGTAAAAATTTCATATTAATTAGATACCGATTGGCACTTCATCGGAATGAATTTATGTTTCTTAAAATGGGTTTGGCTATACTGAATCAAAACCATAATAACCAGTTTCACATAATCTCGCGTTCCCTTAGAAACGACGTTATCGACGGTGAAACTCTCTCCCCCTCCCATTTACCCTATGCGTTTCCCGTCCTATCAAAATCATTTCCGACAACGGTCGGCAACTTAGAGGCTCCGGTCAATCGAAGCGACGTTGACTACCGCTCATTTGAAGGTCACAAAGAAACACAAATAAAAGAAACCCATCGTCAATGATGACTGTTCAAGCTCCGAAGGTGGTCTCAAATTCTCAATGGTTACAGTCTCCCCAATGACATCTGTTCACGATTTTGGTATGAACCCAATCTTTTACTGATAATCTTGATATGCACAATTTATGCTAAGTTGCCTATACCGATAGCTATGGTTGCTTCTTTTTTTCTATTCCTCGGTCCAAATATAGTCTTTTTTTCCCTTCATATTAATATCTGTTTTATTCAGCTTTGCTATCTGTAATGATGGATTGGGTATGTGCTGTGATTTTGGTATCGTTTTTAAAAACCTGAAGTATCCAACGGTTCGTATCGTCTCTCTCGGAAAACAATACTTATCCCACCTTGTATCTTTTTTGCATAGGAGTCCTACTAGCATATGCCGTATCTTACAATACTGAAAATGGAACCATTAAGTTTAGTTTACTCAAACTTGTACAACCTTTGCAGATGTATCACCAATTAATGTTTCTGAGATTACATTCGTAGGTTCATTACTGAATTTACTTCTGATATGTTGGATAAGTGTTAGCTTGTGGTTAGGTTTATAGTTGAACCAATCATTGTACGGGGAAACTTTGTTAGTAGATATTGGTAGCTGCGTGGATTTTGGTTGTGCTCAGTCAACTAGCAACATCAAAATTCATCCATGTCAGGGGCTGTTGGTTTCTTTCTTTTCGGCTTTGCAGAATCTCTTGGACCAAAAAAACAAGAAGTGAATTAAACTACATTTGTTTGTGAACTGGATGATGAACTGGGGGAGAGAGGAATGAGACTCGATCCCGAGATGCAATGTGTGGCATCCAAGAGCTCTACCGCATGAGCTAGCCACCACTTGCAGTTGTTCATTGAATTCAATAGTTGTTTTTTTATCAGTAGTTTTTTTTGTATTGGGCTTTGATGTTGTGGGGGGTGTAATTAGCGATTGGATCTCCTCGGGTGAGCCCGGCTTCCTCCTCCGAAGACCTGCACGAGTAGCGACCCGTTAGAGCCCCACCGGCCTCTTGCCGGCGGGCACTCCGACGGTCAAGTCAGTCTCTAAAGAGAGAGAGCATATAGAGAGTAATATGGGTGTATATGAGTGTGTATACCTCTAGGGTCTAACCCTTGTATTTATAGCCTTCCATATGTCTTACTCTCCAAGATAAGCATGCTCGTACACGTGCACATGCTCACACACGTCCTGATGACGTCATCCCTCATTACACTGGGCCCGTGGCCCTTATACGGATTTTTCCCACTACAATAGCCCCTCAACTTCTCGTCCGTCCCTTATGGACGCGAGGAGTTGATCTTCTAACTGTAGGAACAAATCATTTAAAAAAAAAAACTGGCCTGTGAGGTCCTTCAGAATTTCAAACCGGACCTTTAAGATCCTCAATATTCTGATATCAAACTGGACCGTCCTCAAATAAAACCGGACCGGTCCTCAATCCTGAAATAAAACGAGACCTCCAAGGTCCTCAGGATTCAAACCGGACCACCAGGGTCCTCGAGTCAAACTGGAGCAGTCCTCTTTGCACTTAACTTTTCTGAAGATTCTTAGCCCCCGTCTTGATTGTAGACCTTTGCTTAACTCAACCTTTTCCTCACTCGGGCATCCCGAGAGACAGGTAAACAAGCTTCTGTGTTGGCAATTAAACACTTATGTTCGGCCAATCCGTCACATTTATCGCTTGATCAATTTTTCCCCCAATTAAGCCTTCAGCACTCGAAGGTTCACGTTCGGTCGAAGTGTCACGCCATCATTTGGCAAAAATACCATTGACCCTGTTGCCATAGCCGACTCCATGCAATGCTTTTAGGGAACCTTCGGCTTTTAATCAGCCGTCTTGATTCACTTTCGCTTTTTCTTTCATGAATTTTGTAATCTTTGTAGGTGCTTCTTAGTACCACATACCATCCCCTACCCCCAACTCTGGGTTGGGCTGGGACTAGGTCTAGGGCAAGCCAGAGTATTTTATAAGCAATACAAACTCCTGTAAAAGAACATCCACATAGGACTCGGTCTGGACCAAGCCAGAATCAATGACTTCAAAAACCGTCCCCTTCCCCCCATTCTGGGTTGGTCTAGGACGTAGTCGTTTTGACAAGAAAATTTCACAACTTTTGATGAAGACTGAGGGCCAATCCCTCTCCTTAATACCGAAAAGCACATTTGCCGATGGTTGCTCCTTCCAATTAAAACCGAAAGCCCCGCTCTCTCAACAAAATCAAGAGTCACACTCCTTTGATTATACAGAGAGCCCCACTTTCTAAAAAATTCTCCACTTTGGATGAATTAAACTTGCCGAACACAACATCATTGCTGCCTTGTCGGCCATACCAATCACACTGATTGCGTGCTTTTCATTGTAAGCAGTGAAGCCTGATCCCAAGGATCTTCCTCTTCTTCATAAAATCGTACTTCGAAGGTCCTCAATCTTGAAATGAAACGGGACCGCGAGGGTCCTCAGGATTCAAACCGGGCCACAGTCCTGAAATAAAACGGGACGCGAAGGTCCTCAGGATTCTTGGCCATCCTGAAATAAAACGGGACGCGAGGGTCCTCAGGATTCTTGGCCATCCTGAAATAAAATGGGACGCGAAGGTCCTCAGGATTCTTGGCCATCCTGAAATAAAACGGGACGCGAAGGTCCTCAGGATTCTTGGCCATCCTGAAATAAAACGGGACACAAAGGTCCTCAGGATTCAAACTTGGCCACTAGTGTCCTCTTTGTTGCAACGAGGTCTGATCAAAGGATCTCTCCTCTTTACAGTCATGTTCTCTCATAGAACCTGCAAGTGAAACAAAGTAGACAAGCAATTTTTTGCAACAAACGGGCACGGCCACAAACATCGGCTCGGCCAAACAAGTCGTCTACGTTCAACCACAAACTACACGACCAAAAATTCACACAAGCCGTAAATACTTGGTTTCAAAACCATCAAATTAATTAATACCCGGCTTTTAAACAGAACATTCGGCATGCAAACAAAACATTCGGCCGATACATGGTGAATACTTAGTTTTGCTTTAAAACTATCAAAACAATGAATACAACTATCGCCACACAAGGCCACGAGATTCACCATAAAAACGATTACGGGACTCATACTTATCTTCAAAAACCGTCCCCTTCTTGGTTTTTCTTTAAAAAGTCACCAAAATAATTAACTCTAAGTTTTTTAAAACGGTTAATACTAAGCATCTTTTAATTTTTTGGTAAAGAACCGAGGGAGTCACCATAAAATAATCATGCACATCAAATAATACCGAAGCTCAATACAAGCCCCTCACTATGCCATCAACATGGCCATGGTATTTGCATGCATTCTCGATGTCACGCCCCGCCCCGCAAACGGCACCCGTGGTGGGCCCGAGTCGGTACGGCCACGTGGCATTCCAACACAAAACTCAACATCAACTTAATAAACTCTTATGACAATAACACAGCGGAAGACTTCATCATTTAAATAAAAGTGTCAACGTTAAATCACTAACTCAACACCTATAACCGACTACTCGAAGATTAGCTTAAACAACACATGTGCTCAAAACACTCTCTTAATACAAATCATTAAAAGTACTTGATGACAACATGTCCAAAATTCACTCGACATCAACTACACAACCCAACGCTGACTGGTAGTGGACCCCCTCCACAGCTCCTGCTCCTAGAAATCCATAAAGGAAATCCAGAGTGTGTGAGACATAGATTTGCTCAATAAAATACAACCAAATCAACATGCCAGAACACAACAACATTATACAACAACTTTCAACGTCCAAAACACAACATCACTATACAACAACTTTCAACATGTATAAAACCAATCACATGCAAGTGGCACGTCTGCCACATCCTATGTATCCTAGGTCACTGTGGGAGCACACCCCGCTCGTTGTCACCGGTAGCTAGCCGACACAACGTACTCGCGGTGCAACCCAATCCACAGCCCCTTCGCAGATACCATCTTTCACACACAATATACAATGTATCCTAGGTCACTGTGTAACTCAATCCACAGCCCCTTCGCAGATACCATCTTTCACACACATCATACATGCATATCCACAGCTAAAACATCTATTAGCATGATATACATCCATCTTCACAACAACACATCATCATCACATGACATACATCCGTCTTCACAACAACACATCATCAGCAGCTAAAACATCTATTAGCATAATAACTTCCATCTTCACAACAACACGTCATCATCACATAATATACATCCGTCTTTACAACAATACATCATCAACTCGGTTCTATGTTATTGAACATGAATATATCAAACACACTCACCTCGATCTCCAGAGATAAAGGTAGATTTGATTATTGTATTCGGCATCCCGGATGTGCCCGTATCTGCCTCTGTACACGTATCCTCAATTAACTCAAAATCATACACAATCAATGGTAGACACTAATTAAGACCTTAGATAATCCCATGAATTTACGCTCAAACACAAGCAAGGTGCTCAACACACTTAAGACAACTCGACCCCTTTGTGGTCCACGAATTTATAGAATTAATCCACCCGTCCAAACATCCCAACATTTTAACCGTAGACCATAGACACAAGCAGAAACAACATACTAAAAACTCAGAATTTTCTAAGCTCTGCAACTATTTTTAATCAACCGTCATACTAGCCCAGAACCTGCTAAAACCTTCCCAAAACAGATTTTCCTCCAACTTCAAATTAAAAACTGCTATTACTGGGAAATAATCAAGCTACAAGGCCTAACAATTCTGAAAGCCTTACAAGTCTAGTTTCCAAATCAAAAAGCGGTTCGCAAAACGGATACTCGAGCTATGAGTTATGCCCATTTTTCCAAAGAGTGTCAGTGCTGTCTGCACAGACGCGAACCCGACAGCAGCTCGGTAAAACATTTTTCATATTTTCTGTGCTTCTCATAAAATCACGAAAATTTAACACAACACCGAAGACATCCATGGGTAGCTACTGTAAAAATTTCATAAAATTACGAGTTCAGGAACCACGTCCATAAATTCACCAAAAACCATAGCAGATTCAATTTCAAAAAATCTGTCAGGAAACCCCCTCACTTCCCTGCCACGAATTTTACAAAACCAAACCCCAAATCACTCTTATAAGAAGCAAAGGATCTCATTAACTTGTAAAAGAACAACATACTCAAGAATCTCAGAAATTAAACTCTAATTCGTACCTTAATTTTGAGTTTTTCCCAATTTTTCCTTCTTCTCTTTCTTCTTCTTCTTCTTCTTCTTCTTCTTCCGAACTCTCTCTCTCCCTCTCTCTCTGATTAAGATCAGATCAAATAAAGGAAAAGAAGAAAATATCTTAGCCAAATTACACCCCACCCCCTCCAACTTTGGGTTCTATTAGCCTTAAGCCCAACACTCATAATTACTCCAACATGCGAATTAAAATCTAAACATGAACTAGACATCAAATGCCCGGAACGGGTATTACACTCGACATCTCAACACCAAGATAATTGCTAAAATAGCCCTATGAGCTTATAAATCATGATCCGACACTTCAAATAGTAATTTAAAGCGGTAAAATAATACGTACCGATAACTTCGGTGTCGAATCACCTCAAACGGAGGCCACGATTGGATCCAGAACGCAGGAATTAGTCAATAACATGTCTCGAACCCTCCAAAAATGGCCTCAACCGGTCTAAAAACATTTTGAACCTCAAAATGCTTTCTAAATGGCCTTTAGACCCAACAATTTTCGTGTTGAATCATCTGAAACGGAGCCCGCGGTTGAATCCGGAACGCAGAAATTGGTCAGGTGCAGGTCTCGTGCCTCCCAAAAATGGTCTCATCCGGTCTAAATTCATTTTTGAACCTTAAAAACCTTCAAAAATAGCTTTATGAACCTTATAATGCCCTATTTGCACCTTCTGGATGCCGCTAACCCCCTCTGGACCAACCAATGGCCCGTCTGACACGCGGGATGGGCTCCTGACAGCTTTCTGACCCGTGTGGACCACCGTTTGGTCCTTTTGACTTGCGAATGAGCCTTCTGATCCTTTTAAAACCGGGTCTGACCCGTCTGACACGCGCTCGGCCACCTATGACCCCTTTGACCACGCGTCTGGCCCTCTTGACCTTCTTCCCGAACAGCCTGGCGCGTGCAAAACAACCATCGCGAGTAGATCTAACGCGATCTACACGCGCCGCCTATCTCCGGCGCGTGCGACCTCCTTCGACGTCGTACGGCGACGTTCCAATTTCCTCCGTGATCGTCTCAACGAGGGCAACAAAACCTTGTGCTCAAAATTTGTACCCGATTGCTCTAAGTGAAATCGATTTTCAAAACAGCCTCCGCTTGTGTTCCGCCGCCCGCCGCCGTTGTTCAAATCATTTTCCCGGTGCCGTCCGACATTCTCCAGCGAATTTCTTTACACCTCCGTGATCGTCTTGATGAGAGCAACAATACCTTGTGCTCAAAATTTGCATTCGATCTGTGGAAGTGAGGTCGGTGCTCAATAATTCCTCCGCTTGTCTTCTGCCGCCGCCTGCCATTGTTCAAAACGTTTTTCCGGCATCTTCCGACATGGCCCGGTCTCGATCTTGGTACTTCTATGATCGTCTCATCGAGACGAACAAAACCTTATGATTTAATCTCTTTTTTTATGTAGTTTGATCAGAGCACCACCACAAAAACCACTCGGTGTTCTTCCGCCACTCACGCGCCTCCTTCAAACGGCGCGTGAGCCTTCGTCCAGCATCTTTCTGCGTCGTTCTTCACATCCCCGTGATCGTCTCGTCGTGGGGAACAAAACCCCGTGGTCAAAAGTTGTCTTCGATCACTCTAACTGAGAGAGATCTTCAACAGAACCTCCGCCTAGCGTCCGCAGCCTTCCACCGGTCTTCAAACGGCTCGTGCGCACTGTTCCGGTCTCCAATCTTGACCGGGTCACTGCCAATGGACTCGTCTGAGTGAGATCTACAACCCTTGCTAGTCAGATCCTGTCCTTGAACGGCCTTGATCTCAACCCAGTCAAACCGTCTCCTTGTTCTTCGACTCCGATCGAAGACCACCATGAACAGCCAAGAATAGATCTGAAAATCCTCCATAACCACCCGAAAATCCACCAGAAAACACCACATAATCTAATCCCAGCAGCCACACCAATTGTGGGGGGTGTAATCAGCGATTGGATCTCCTCGGGTGAGCCCGGCTTCCTCCTCCGAAGACCTACACAAGTAGCGACCCGTTAGAGCCCCACCGGCCTCTTGCCGGCGGGCACTCCGACGGTCAAGTCAGTCTCTAAAGAGAGAGAGCATATGGAGAGTAATATGGGTGTATATGAGTGTGTATACCTCTAGGGTCTAACCCTTGTATTTATAGCCTTCCATATGTCTTGCTCTCCAAGATAAGCATGCTCGCACACGTGCACATGCTCACACACGTCCTAATGACGTCATCCCTCATTACACTGGGCCCGTGGCCCTTATACGGATTTTTCCCACTACAGATGTACTACTGAAGTATTTTTATTCCACTATGTAACTGAACTAAACTACCTTTGTTTGTGAACTGGATGATGAACTGCCTTTGTTGCCTACTATATTTACGCTGAAGTGTTTATTTCAATATTGAGTTTGGGTAATTTGAATGAGTTGATATTTTTTGGCCAAAATTAGAGAGCCACCAAATTGAGCCTATTCATGCTCTTATATATACGGGATGATTAGGGATAATTATGTTGAAATATGGGTGGTGTGGCTCCATCCTCCACCTACCGGCAAGAAAGTCATGGGCAGCATTAAATTTGGACGGCCAAATTGATAAGGGTGGCTATTGTTTGCTCCACTGCACTGTGTCTGCTTTGTTTGGTTATTTAAGAATAGCCTTTGCTTTCTATATGTTCATCACCAGAGAGGGGGTGGTCTTGGTGAACCAGAGAGAGTGGTTCCTGGGTGATCACCGAGTGTGATCTTGGTTCTCCGGTGAGGGAGACTTGTGTCTCTAAGACAGACTTGTGACTGCCAAGGACGGATCTAGGAATTCTTCATAGAGACACCAATTTCTACTAAGTTTAAATACAAATTTAAAGCCAAGCACAACAATAGAAAAATAGTTTTAACCTTATGCAATAAAACTTATAATATATATATGCTTCTAAAAGTTTCTAAACATAAGAATAAAAATTATGGTTGATTTTAGGCAAAAATCATAGTTGATTTTAGGTTAAAATCAACCATAATTTGCTAAAATCAATCATAATTTGCTAAAATCAAAATTGATTCAATTGAAAAACTCAGCTTAGAGACAGCATCTAACAAACCATTTAATTTAAGCTTGGACATGGATTCATGGAACCAATTAACCAAACAAGCCGTAACCGACAAACATATATCCATGTACTATTATATATTTATTAGGTATTAAGGTCTCTTGGTACACTAGCAAGGATTATATATATATACTAGTTAGCGCCTCCGTGCACGCACGGAGTCTCGTGCTCAATATTATTTGACTTTATTTGGTTACTTTTTTATCTATTATTTTTACATGTTTGTGATTTGTTCTTTAATTACTTATCCTAGATCTAAGATTGGCATCTAAGTACATAAGTTTATTCCACTAATCCAGTTTTTTGGCTTTTTTTATTAGAGGCTTAAAAAATAAGCTTTTTTTATTTTATTTTTAAGTTAGTGGAATGTGTTAATTTTTTTTGTTGGTGCATTGTGAGATAATGACCCGTCTTAGAATGTGTTGGCTTTTTGGCTTTTTTAAGTTAGCGGAACGAAGCAGCTTTTGGCTTTAAAATAAGCTCTTTTTTTTTTTTAACTGGGATAACTTATATTATTATACTAAAAAAAAGGACATTATTGGTCCAAAAATACAAGAAAACAACGAAAGGAAGAAAATAAACGCCACAAAATTGTACCGACGCTTGCTTTTGTTAGTCAAATCATAGGCCTGATTGTTGTCAATCAATGTTCGGGTTCAATTTTAGGGGCTTAGGCTCTTTGGGTAGGTCATAGTGGATTTACATTTTAGGTTTAGGCACTTAGGATGTACTTTTTAATTGTAGGGTTTTAGTTGTTTAGGCACTTTCATAGAGTACCCTAGGGTTTAGGTTTAGGGTGCACTTTTCAATTATAAAATTTTAGTGGTTTATGCACTTTCATAAGGTACCCTAGTGTTGTAGGCACTTCCATAGAGTACATTAGTGTTTTAGGCACTTTCATGGGCTAGCGGGGGCATTTTTGGAATGCGTAGGTGATTTGTCCTCTTGGCATTAAAGAATTAGTTTGTGTTCTATTTCCATGATTAACTCCTATATCATGTCCTTGTCAAAGAAAGACCCTTTTTTATCTTTGAGGTGAACACAGACTTCCTAGTATAGGTGGTGTGTAAACAGTGGTCATTTTTGTGTATATTAGGGTTATTTTTGTGTATATTAAGGTTTTTCAACGTTGGTTTGCGGGATATTTCTCTAAGAAAGATGTTCTGTATGGATTGGGTCGCTTGGGGTTCTGTTCAAGCTCTAGGGTTGTTTTGTTACTGTTACGTTTGAACTTTGAATAGCTTTTTGATGGATTGTTTGTATCATGTTAATTATCTACATGGCCCTTCTTGTGTCGTAGTGATATTTGCCCTACCAAGAGCAATGTTTTGAGACCCGAACCGGAGGAAGAACCAGAGAAGGGACCGGGCAGATAGATCACTGTTTAAAACCGCTATCAAAATGTGATGTCATAAATACATATGTTGTAATATGTAAACAAAGAAATATGGGTTAAAAAATACCAAAAAAAAAATCCTAAAAAATTTATTAAATACTCTACAAATACGAAACAAATATTAATTCCTCATGAATGTGGTAACAATATACGTCTTTATTATATTAACCTTCGTTTGCATTAGCAAAAAGTACAAAAGATTAAATAAGAGATTTGACAAAGTAATTAAAAACGTACAACATATGGTATGGCATACAGTACACTATCATCTCCCTTAAGCCTGTGAAGTGTGTGAACTGTGAACTACCCAATACACTGGTACAGCCGTCCAACTCCCACCATTTCTCTTTGAAGAGGCGTTTAACAGAAAAACAGAGAGAGGCGTGAAGAACAAATTCCGAACCAAAATTGAAGAGGCGATTAAGAAGAAAATGCCAGAAACCCATTTTGAAGGGACGTGATCGTGAAGACAGGAGTTCTTGAAGATTCAGTCCGAAGCATAAGCTACTTCTGTGGAATCTCACCAGATTTACTACTTTCCATTCCCTCTGTTCAAAATATGACGTAAAAGGTTGAATTTCCCCTTCTCTTTCTTCTTTTTTCTTCACTGGCTGGTCCAATTCTGCAAAGGGATCAGATCCAGAGAGAGGGGTCCGGTGTGGGTTTTAAAAAACTGTTTAAGAGAGAGGGAGAGATTGCAAAGAATACCTCTCGACTCAGTCCCTGAGGATCTGCTCGATCTTCTCGCACTTTCCGACGAATTCTCCTGGCTCGACTTCTTCGGTCCTACCCTGCTTTTTAATGAGCTTCTTGCCGTGCGTGCTGGTTGGCGAGGAGGGTATTGAGGTCTCGTATGGTGCCAGAATAATTCCTGGAAGAATAAACACAACCCATTAGCATACAAAATTTGCACAGGCGAAAGGGCTGCGAGAGAGAGAGAGAGAGAGGGGGGTTGTTCTGGCACTGAAGATACTGTTTACATAAACACATGGATGGTGTGAAAACATGTACGAAACCCTTCACCAGCTTCCTTATCTAACCAACCACTATCATTAAAGCCCTTCACCAGCTTCGGTTCAAAAGTCGCACAAAACCATTAAAGAGAGCCATAGATCCAAACCAGCTGTACACATACGAGAAAACAAAGGCCCAGTCCGGAAATACAAAGAGCAAATAACGGCAGAATGGGACAAAAAAACGCTAGTCAAATAAATAGGACCCACTAACGCCGTTCAAAAAAAAAAAAAAATAGGACCCACTAACTTCCAATGGCAATGGCATGCACAAAGGCTGGTCGAAATTAACAAAGCAACCAAAGGTCAAACTCGGGAAAAAAATACGAACGAAAACAGTTCCAGCGAATTTCCTTATTAGATATGGAGGATATATATATATATATATATACATATAATTGACAATACGTCCACTACTATCAGATATCAATATATATGAAATATGATATAAGATTTGGGAGAAGATACCTCGGTCTTCAAGAAGGTGAAGACGAACTGACGAAGCGATGCTGCCGTGATGGGCTGGTCGGCGAACGACGATCTTAGTCGGCAAACGGCTAACGGTGAGTCGGTGACTGACTGCAAATGATGATTGAAGCCCTCAAGTCGCTCACGGCAGCCTCTCCTCTCCAGTCTCCAGAGTCTCCAGATCTGAAATAAAAAAGAGCATATCTTGTTTTGGTTTTGATCTGGTCGAGCGTGAAGTGTACGTGGTATTTTGTTTGAGAAATATTTGGGCTTTATTTTTATTGTGAGATCTGTTTTCCTTTATTTGTAAAAAAAAAAAAAAAAAATTCTGAAATTGAGGGGGGGCACGCGTGTATATCCGTCCCTGCTTGTGAGGTTTGTTGTTGTTGGGCAATTTCGTAAAACAGAGTGTGGTGAGGTGAGAGACTCCTTGTAAATCTCATGGTAATGGATTGATTGCTCCGGTTACTTCCGTGGACGTACTCGATTTTGGAATACTCTGTGTTTTGTGTGTGTGTGTGTTCTTTGTGGGTGTTTTGGTTGGATCCTTCGTGGGCACAACAAATTGGTGTATCTATACATCTCTGTAACTAAAAGCAATTTGACCACGTTCTTTCCTCTAAAGGCCAAAATGTGCCGTCCTTCCGTTTACGTTGATCTATGCACACCTTGCACTCCACAAGAGAGAGCCGGAGAAAGAGTGAGGATGATGAATCCTCAACTCTACAAGGCAGCAAAGGAGGGGGACGTGACTGTTCTCCAAGAAATCTATCCAAGAAGCGGAAAAATGGAAGCTCACGCCGGCAACAATATCCTTCACATAGCACAAGAGCCGGACAAGATACCTTTGTTGTGGAAGCTCTCCGGCGCTTCCCTTTTCTTTATGACAAAGTGAACTCTCAAGAAGAAACCCTCTCGTTGTCGCAGCTAGGTTTGGTCACCTTAAAGTGGTGAAAGTGCTTGCGAATTCTCCGATAGAAGACGACATGGCTGCTGCTGTGGAGATTATTGGAACAAACTTGCGTAGTAGTAGTAGTCGTCCCTGGGACGTGGAAGAAGGGCTAATTGGTCATCAGTTGGAGCAGGATATTACACAAGACGGGACGGCTACTGCTTTGGATAATGGAACAAACTCGGGTAGTAGTTGTCAACGAGATGTGGAAGAACAAGGGCCAGTTCATCTTCAATTAGATATGCTAATTCCATCACATTGGCGGGTGACAACTTTGGAGCAGGGTACTACAGTTACAGTTACTACTGCTCTACATGAGGCTCTAAGGAATGGGCACGAGGATGTGGCACGGTATTTATTAGGGTTAAAACCTGAGCAAGCTGCATTCTATAACCTTGCCGGAGAGAGCCCACTATTTTTGGCCGCCGAATCACGTTGTGAGTTATTCATGACGGATATTTTGCTATCAAACCAGCCATATAGCACAAAAGGCCCCGACGGACTGAATGCTTTGCATGTTGCACGCGATTGTTGTGGTATGTAATTAGTCTTTCACCTTGTAATTAGCCAATTGTGCACTTCACTAATGATCAGAACGAATCAAGAGGATACAAGCTATAGGGCGAATTTGTATACTTTTGATCATTATAAAGGGCGGGAGAAATTTTTTCCCTCAAGGCCAGTGAAAGTTTACTTTTAACTACTTTAACCAGTCACTTCCAAGGACGGAAACAGCACGGTGGCTAGGCTGTCGTCCCCTCTATAATTTGAAAAAAGAAAAAATCCTATTATTACATTGAAAAAATATATACAGTATCAAATTATATAGCTCCTCTTCTTCTCCATAGATATAGCCCGCCCACCCTATGCAAAAATCTTAGCTCCGTCCCTGGTCAATTTGTGTATTTATACTCAAATTAACGAGCTTAGCTATTCTCCTGTTCTTCTTTTTAATATTTGTATTTTGGATCTTTTAACGGAAGAACTTTTACAGCCCCTTGGTAAGAGAAAAGCCCACGAATTAACTCATGGTACGAACACAAATTTTAAAGTTGCATCGAGTTGGACTGGACTAACATGCAATTAATGCCAATTTCATTTAGGACATTCTTTTCTCTTGTAAATAAAGCCCTCTAATTTCTGATGGGGCTTCTCGCAGGTGAAATTATTTCTTTACTAATAAAACAAAACCGTCATCTCATGAGACAATTAGACAACCGCGGAAAGGCAGCAATTCACCATGCAGTAGAAGCAGAATATTCGTCAAATTTTGACTGCCGACCCTTCGATTGCTCTCTTAGCTGATGCTCACGGTTGCACCCCTCTTCTTACAGCTTCGATAAGAGGTTGTTGGAAGATTTGTGAGGACATACTCAAGATATGTCCAGAGTCAATTGAGGCACGTGATCATAAAGGTCGAAATGCACTTCATCTTTGCGGAAGTATGTCTAACGGGTCAAGGTTTGTCAAGATTCCAGAAATATGGGAGCTTCTTAACGTGGGTGATAAGGAAGGAAACACACCTTTGCATACTGCAATAAAGGCGAATGACTATGACAAGGCAATGTTGTTAATTTCTTCGGTTTCAATTGACTTGGGGGCTGTTAACAAAGAAGGTCGTACAGCCTTAGATCTTTGCGAGTCAGATTGGAGGCATTTAAACAAAAAGGTACCGTTTTATGAATTATTTCGTGACTTCAGTATTACCAGGCCTGCTGTTTAGGTGGCTCCGATCCTTCGTCCCCTTTCGATGTCCCCTCTCTTGTCATGTTTTCAGTATGAAAACTTTATATCCAATTAAAAATCAATTGACAATGAGTATAGACTAGAGAGACATATTCCAAAACTTCCAACATTATATATATAAAGTGATCACTCATTCCATTCCAAGCAATGTATGTCTATATCTAGGATCTGAATGGATCTTGTAGACCAAATAATCCCGTACCATGACGTACATAACTAGAACAGTAGTAATTAGTGAAACAAAAATACTTGTACAAACCAGCGAAGTAATTCCATCTCCAATGGTCCAAAGATAAAAATCTTTTCTGTAACATCTCCTTCATTTGGAGTCGCATTTAAGGTCAATCACGCATAGTTTCTTTTGGCTCTATCATCATGCAACCTTTTGCTAGTCTATCATCATTGGGTGTGAAATTTAAATGAACAAACATGGTTTGTTCAATAATTACCGTGTCCGATAGACTTAATTTTTTACAAGTTTGTTCTACACGTCAAGTACTACATTGCAAACAGTTCAGATTATATCTTTGGGCTTGCGACGATGCCCGTTTTATGGACCGTGGACATAGCCACTCAGGCACAGCATAACCCCCTCCCATTCCATGGTAAACCTGGAAATCGCATTTGAATTTAATCATTTGGAAAAAAATAATCCCGTAATCAATAGGCATGTTTTATATAATAGCTTGGCTTCATGCATTCATTTCTAGATAGTGTGGTTCTTTATCGTTTGGGCGTTGATTACAGAGACTGATGTGGTTTCATCTAAGGAGATACGGTGCCCCACGTGGCCGGGCCCCAAATGAGCACATGGTTCCGGTTGGAGGAACGAAGATGGTCGTCGGTTCTCCAGATGAAGATATGAAACCATACATTAATACCATGTCTGTGGTAGCTGCACTCATTGCCACTCTCACTTTCGCCGCTGCTTTTACGATGCCAGGCGGGTATGACAGCAGTGGAGAGGCAACTCTGGCTAAGAAGGCTGCACTTTGGGTATTCATTTTGTCGGATGCCTTGGCTATGTGCTGCTCCATCACTGTGGTGTCCTTACTTTGGAGGGCAATGGTTGTTGAACAAGATCTACAGTTCGTATTGATCAACGCCAGCGTGACATTGCTCCACATCGCACTTCTTGCAACTTTGGTGGCTTTCGTGAGCGGTTTATTTGCAGTAATAGCTGCCAAGGCCTTATGGGTAGCCATCTTAGTATGCATCGTTTGTCCCATGGTTTTTTGTTTATTAACTCCAGGAAGAGTTCAGAGATCTTCACTTTCTACCTGGTTTATGCCAAACACTATTACTAGAGACATTCTTCGTTTTATACGGATGAAACAGCGAAGCAACAAAAGAAAGAGGGACCAACGTCATGCTCTATCACTAATCAAAGCCTGATTTTTAAATTGAAAAAACTAGTTTTTTGGTTTTTTCATTTTGTCCTTATTCAAAAAAAATTTGTATTTGTTAATTTGCGTCATGAATTTGTGGTTTCTGGATTTATCTGGTCGAAACGAATCCAGAGATTATAAAATTATGGTCAAAAGTAATAGTTGTTTGAATAAAGCCGAAAATAAACCAAAATAAACCAGTTTTTTGGATTATTTTTCGTCTTTATTCACAAAACTTTAAGTTTGGCTAACAATTTTATACGTTTTAGATTCCTCCCACAAAAAATCGACCGAAAACTAACAAATGCAAAAAAAAATTGAATAAGGACAAAATGAAAAAAAAAAACTAAAAAACCAGTTTTTTCAAATTAGCCAAATCAGGCCCAAAATAGAGGAGTTGGATAGTGATTGAGTTGTAATGTGGTTGAAGGGCTTCATGTGATTTGTGTCTGTATTGGATTCTGTTTATGTGTGTGTTTGCGTGTGAAGGTGTGAAAGGGTGAGGGAACCCAGATGGGATGTTCTCCCCTCCCAGTGGGTCTGTGACTGAGATTTCGGAGCTTGTGTCTGAGTGATGATTTTTGAGCAGTTTAATCGAAGTTTGTTTGACTAATTTGTATGTGCAATTTCAATTCTCTGCATGTGATCATTTTGCATATACCTTACATGTACGTGTTACCCTTGGCGTTTGGCATCAAACAATAATACGATAAGGAACAAATTATAGGCCTTCAGTAAAGGCTCAAAGTGCTGATGCTCCAGTTACACAAGGCTGTTGCAACTTGCAACTGATGAGGATATTTGATTAAGGCTGCAAAGCCAGAAGGTTTTGGATGAGGAAGCTATGGGATTGAGGAATCCTAATCATAGTTTGTACAGCTTGAAAATTCTCTTTTGTCTTTGAAGCTGGAGTACACTGAAGTATTTGCACGTTCTGTTTTACAAGATCAAGAGGAACTCAGCACATTTCTTGTTTGTAGGGCCAGTTTGTTTGGCTACCATTGCCTATTTCGTTATTTCTTAGAAATGTATGCAATAAGCACAACTGAGAATAAGCAAAGATGTTTTCGTCAAAGAAATTTATGCATTGTGCAACAAGATATCTTTTGCTGCTATACAATTTGCTCTTTATGACTGCTGATGATGTTGCTATGCATTCTGAAAATATATGACCATTTACTACTGGTTTTTACCACAATAGTCGCTTCTCTTGTGAATATCTTGCTTTGAAGGATAATTACATCATCCTACAGCACAACTTCAATTCCTTCTTTGTGGCTTGTATTACAGTTGTTTCCAGTAATACTACTGCAATTTTGCAATACTTGACTGCTGTAATCTTATGTGCGTAGTGAACCACTTATTAAGTTGTTTTGATAACTATTTCACGATAACTAAAACATAAAAAATAATGAGCACGTAGCCACGTGCAACGCATGTCGCCTAACTCTAGTTGACTTAAAAGACAAAAAGAAAGACATGTTACTTTATTCACTGCTATAAACACAAAAAAAAAAAAAAACAAAACAAGAGGCCCGAAGTCACACTTGCCCAGGCACCCATCAACCATCAACCCGTCACTTTCAATCGTCTCTCTCTTTCTCTCTCTCTCTCATTAATTGATGACACATCACTTTCAATTCTCTCTCTTCTCTTTTTCCTTTTTCATTAGAGTAAAAATTGTTGGGTAAAACAAATTGATTTCTCTCTCTCTCCAATTTTGGGGTGAGTTCAATTTTGGGGCTCAATTTTAAGGGGGTTTAGGCTCTTTGGGGTAGGGTATGGTAGATTTATGCATTTTGGGTTTAGGCACTTAGGGTGCACTTTCCAATTATATAGTTTTAGTGGTTTAGACACTTTTATAGGGTACCCTAGAATTTAGATTTAGGCACTTTTATACGGTACCCTAGGGTTTAGGTTTAAGGTATACTTTCCAATTACAAGGTTTTAGTGGTTTAGACACTTTCATAGGGTACCCTATGGGTTTTAGGCACTTTCAAAGGGTACCTTAGGGTTTAGGTTTAGACACTTTCATTAGGTTTGTGAGTATAGGAACTTTCATAGAGTTTGGGGAGTTTAGGCACTTTCATGGGCTAGCGGGTCATTTTTGAAATGTGTAGGTGATTTGTTCTTTTGGCATTAAAAAATTTGTTTGTGTCCTATTTTCATGATTCACTCATACACTATGTCCTTGTCGAAGGAAGACCCTACTTAAATAGGATAGTAATAAACAAAAACACTCTATTTATACTATGTTTTCATATGACTACAAACAGAATAACAACGAGCATTTAACAAACAAATTATCTCCCACACAATAAAAGAAAATTGACTAAGACACAAAAAAAACCAACCAGCGGACACAAAAATCTGTTGATCAGTCCACCAAGAGGAAGGAGCAGTGTTCCCAGAGGACAAAAAAATCTCTCAGCATGCAGGGGCTGAGATAGGATGTTGTAACAGGGCGACGACCAGCAATTATGCACTGAAAAATCACAGATGGTGGGGAAAGGAAAATAAATAAACCAATATATTGAAGAATAGGCTTGCACGGCCTTGGGTCCGTTGTGCCCGAGAAGATAAAAGCAGTCAAACTTGCAGTTTATGATGATCAGTTTAGGATTACAAGAATGTATGCTAAGAAATTTCATATTGAACAAATAACCTTTTTCATGACTCTGACTCGTAATGATGGCTGCATTAACCTCACTTGCCGTCTTAAGGCGCTGAGATATGTCAAGAAGCTATCCCACAAGACAATTGCTACCATCTTCAAAGGCCAGCAGCGCAACAGTCCTCTCCAACTCTTCCAAAAAACTTAGCTGCACAAGATTTCAATTAAAGCATAAGAACATAAGAACCAAAAGCATGAAAAACACTAGATTCCTAATACACAAATTTGCGGTAGCTTGCCACTGCCACTGCCACCAAAATTATAGTGGAAAACATTCAGTACCGAATAAAACTTCAACCAACATGTGAGCAAATTATAAAATGAATGAAGTTGTGTCTTGTTGATTGCATGGAAGGAAAAATGCAACCGACCCCATGAATAAATATTATCCCGAGAGAGACATAAAATAGTCAAGAGGAGAAATTGAGATTTACATTTTCTTCTCCTCTTGGTGCAAGCTCTTCCTGTGCGAACTCCAGATTGAGCCTCCTCTACTTTTCCATTCCGGATCAATTCTATTAACCTTTGTAGCGGGAGATGGAAAAACAGTTGGGCATATCACATACCAAAGAAAACAAACATTTGAATTCCAGCCTGCATGACCAATTTGCGTATATACTGGAAACCTAATTCGCAACCGACCTAATTACCCAATTCCCGAAATTGACCATTTACCATAATCATTTCCGTAAACAATACCAATTGATCTTGCTGACCCCCATGGGCTATGGCCGTCTCAAGGTTTCTCATTATAATTTGGAGTTCTATAGCGAATATCCGAACAAATAACTCGAAACAGGAAAGTGGAAAACTGAGAAACTCACCTTCGATTTCTGCGGTCAATAGGTTGTCGGCGATGTCCTATTGTTCAGGATTTCTTTGTCGAGGAAGAGATTGAGCAGGTAATCAGAAGAGTGGAAGAGGAGAAGCAGCAGCAGCAGCTTCCGGCCTTCTCGCGCGTATCCGCGAGACGGTGTCGTTTAGAGGGGAAGTGAGGAACAACTGAGACAATACTTTGCACGGCGTCGTATTGAATCCACGTCATGACATAGGTTCAACCTATGTCATGCCCCTAAAACGACTCCGTTTAAAGATTCTAAGAACTTTTGGGATTTCTACTTATATCGATCATTATTTAATGATCCGAGACATTCTTCTTACAGAAATTATTATAACACATATGATATACGAATATTTCGCAAATAAAGTCCATACTCGTACTTAATCTAAATGAATTTTTATTTCTTAAAATGAATTTAGATACATTGAATCATATCCCTTTCAATATCAACAACTCTTAGGCGACTTTAAGCAAGTTTTCTATCTATCACAGCAATATTTTAATGATCTGAGACATTCATATTATAGAACGCAGAAAAATACAAATCATGTAAAAATTTCATATTAACTAGATACCGATTGGTACTTGATCTGAATGAATTTATGTTTCTTAAAATAGGTTGGGCTATACTGAATCAAAACCGTTATACTAATCAGTAACCAGTTTCACATAATCTCGTGTTCCCTCGGACTTCGTCGACGGTGAAACTCTCCCTCTCCCTCTTCCTCTCCCTCTCCCATTTACCCTGTACGTTTCCCGTCCGATCAGAATCATTTCCGACAACGGTCCGCAACTTAGAGGCTCCGGTCAGACGTCGACAGCAGCTCATTCGAAGCTCTCTTGGTCGATCAATGGGGGGCTTACGTTTCAGTTCACAAAGAAGCACAAATAAAAGAAACCCATCGTCGTTGGTGACTGTTCAACCGCCGAAGGTGGTCTCAAAATTCGCAATGGTTACAATCTCCTCAGTGACATCTGTTCATGATTTTGGTATGAACCCAATGTTCTACTCAATAATCTTGACATCCACAATTTATGCTTAGCTTTCTGATGTTGTGAACCCAATGTTCTACTCAGTGTTCTATTACTGTCAAAGCTGAACTTCACTTATTGGACTAATATTAATTAGGTTAGATAGATTGTTGTTTTGAACAATTTGCTTGTTGCCAATCGAAAAAAGAACAATTTGCTTTTGGTCGTTTAAGTACTGCTTAAGCTTGATTCCCATCTCTATTTGACCAGAGAAAATCCACATATGCGTAGCTCTTCGTGAAGAAATTCCCATCTCACTCGAAGCTCGCTTGTTCAACCGCCGAAGGTGGTCTCAAATTCTCAATGGTTACAGTCTCCCCAGTGACATATGTTCATGATTTTGGTATGAACCAAATGTTCTACTCAATAATCTTGATATGCACAATTTATGCTTAGTTTGCCTATTCTGATAGCTATGGCCTATGGTTGCACTACATTCACAATGTTCTACTCAATAATCATGATATGCACGAGGTAAACCCGTCTATCCCTCCATTGAGGTACTTCACATTCACGAAACTCCTCTTAACAGCATAGTGCTCTCAAAAGATAGAAAGGGCTCTGTGGTATGTTGTATGAATGATTATATTGCTCATGATTGTGGTTTTGGATTGCCAAGTAGGGTCCTCTCTTGCTTGTTAGCGCTTTACTAATAAGATAGAAAGGGCCTTTTCAGCTTAGTTTCTGACCATTTAGGTACCAAAACTTCGTACTTTTTGAAACTAAAGTCAAAGAACATAGAATTATGTTACTCATTTAGCTCTTTTATAGAATACCTTTGTCTTTTAGGAGCTTTGGGCTCTGAGGTATTCTTTTCAGTTTTTCATTTTACTTTTTCCAGTTTTTTGTTTGAGGTTCTTAGGAAAACAACGAGAAACCATCGTTTAGTTGTTGGCTTAGCACGAGGTCTTGCGGCTCTTGCCTATAGGCTTCAGTAGTATGAACTGAATTCTGGGCGTGGGGTGTACCAAGGGTTTATCAGTTGTGACTTGTGAGCTAGAATGTACTTGCAATTTTCCTAAGCTGATGTTTCAAGTTCACTTTTACTCTTATAGCGCATTTGGATTGAGTAACTAGGAGAGAGATGAAAAGGAAAGGGAAGCTGATAGTGCTATGAGTTGTTGGGATTATAAAGATAGAAAGGAAACAACGGTATTTGGAGCCAAAGGAGAGGTTCCCCGTCACTTTATGTCACTCTGCTTTCCTCCCATTACTTGAAAGAAACAGAAATTGAAGAGGAAGAAAAGAGAATTGACTGATTGGACTTTATTCCCCTCCACTTTATATCAATGATCTATTGATCTATCTATTTACACTTTCCAACAGCATGGTAAGATTTATTTGCTTCTCTCTTTTTTGCTCCAATTTCCTAAACAAGATGTGTAGCTAACAGTCCCCACTCCTTTCCCATACACCTGAGAACAAATTCCACCTTAGTAGTAGCTCAAGCCATCCCTACTAGGCAATCTATTCTACTATAGAAAGGCAAAGCACCAATTTGGTGTCTCTCTTTCTGTCATTGTGTGAACTTTTCATCTTCCTAAATTACCCATGAATTGAATTTTTGTGTTTTCTCAAGTCTAAGGGCAGAAAAGTAAAATACTCCGTGTCCAAAAACTGTCGTAAAATGCTCCTAATTACATCTAGAATTCAAAACTCTTTCATCCAGAAAAATAACTCTCTTCGAAAGGGCTATAATCACGGACTGAAGTGCTCACACAGTGTGGGTCCACCTTCTCGTATACTGTAAGATGAAAGAGAGAATTCCTGGTAGTATTTTCTTTCCAAGTAAGATGGTCTAAATGTAACTACTTTTGGGAATGAAGTAGAACTGTTGTTTTGGGAAAACAGTGGAGAAATTATATTTGTCATGGTCAATGGGAAAGCATGGGCGTGTGCCAATTTTCTGGAAACAGGGAACTAGTGGAATAAGGCTTGGCTTGGCTGTTTTATGCCACCTTAAATCTGGTTATGGAGTTGTTTGGTGGACTCTTTTGTATAGCAGAAACCTTCCTAAGTGCGGTCTGTGGTACTTGGAGTAAAAACAGGAGTTTCTACAGATCACAAAATGCGCAACTTGGAGCTTATTTAGATTTTCATCTGTTGATATGTTCAGCTTCAAGTTCCCTATTGTACTTTCCACTGTTTTGTGTTGTGGATCTCAAGACTTGTCGTTGGCTGATCACGCCATACATTGCTTGTGACTGGTGGACTTTGAATCTGACTGATGCTTAATTATGTTCAATCAGTTCCTCTTTTAAGGTGAATTGGCTGCTGTTTTGAACCGAAATTGGTGATTTGTAATAATTTAGTTTGATGAAGCTAATACAGTGGTCTATATCTTGTGGTATCTAAGCTTATCTTTTTTGTCTGCCTGACTCCATAGTTCTTTTGGATAATATCTGGCTTCTTGTCGCATCCCTTTTAAAATATCATACAGTCAACCTCGTATCAATGGCTAATATTTACGCTGACTCTAGTAGTGTGCTGATTATTGTCCTTTTTGCACTTTTAAAGCAAATTACCATTGACAGGATCTGTACATTCATGTTGGCTGGCCTTTGTACGGAAAATATGGTCATGCTTCTGAGGTAAGAATGTCCACCTTTCTCTTACGGCATGTCATGCTTCTGAGGTAAGAGTGCCCACCTTTCTCTTACGGCATTATTGTCTCCTATCTAGCAATGAGGAATCTACAATTGCTTTTTTGTTTCCCTTGATGCAGGCATTCAAGTTATTTGTTAACGATCCTGATTCAGTTCTCAATCCCTCACCCATGAAGTTAAAGAAATTGGTCCTGATGGAAAGGAGGTAATCTTTGTTTGCCCATGGTCTCTCCAGATTCTTACTGTTGATAGCAAGACTATTTACTTTGTGCTCATTCTATAGGTGACTAAGGTGGTTCCTGCTATGTCGGAAGAAGTTAAAGATCCATTAATAAAGAACATCAGAAGAAGAATGACTCCACAACCACTAAAGATTCAAGCTGATATAGAGATGAAATGTTTCCAGTTTGATGGTGCTCTTCACATTATTGCTTTCATCCTATACCGTCGTCTTTTCTCCAATCAGCTTATTCATCAAAGAATCTTGATCATGTTTTCTTTAGTCAATTGAAATTTGTCTTCATTGTTTCTTTATATCCGACTATTCAGGAAGCCATGCGGAAAGCTGAAGCAGCTGGGAATAAAGATTGCCCAGTGAAAATTAAACTGGTTGTTCCTCCATCATATGTTCTTAATACTCAGACGCTTGACAAGGTATTACACCATCCTCACATGAAACCTTATTCCGCTAACTGAATCATGGCTGTTATTGGCGTTTTCTCCCGAACTGTATGCTGCACTGAATGGAATGTTGTTCCCTTGCATCACATACAGTCCTTATCTCTTTGTTTTTGGGAAATTTGGAGTGTTTTTTCATTTTCGGAAGTCTTTTGGTTTTTTCTGTCATGCTAGACTAAAACATAAAGACTCTTATTTACAAGGACCTGAGAATCGATGGCAGCGTTGACGTGCTATTTTTTTTTGTCTCGTGTAGTATCCTGTATGGCTGTATTTTAGATTCCCACCGTCCCTTTTGTGTATATATCTAGCACCAAGAAGTTCTCTCGTTTCTTATTTTAGTTTGATCTGCTGTTGGGAAAACAGAGGTCAGTTAAATTTACCATCAAAGGTAGTTTCTCAACTCACATATTCAGGTTCTGAAGAGATTCATGATAGTTGGAGCGTATTTTAGTCATCATTCATATGGGTTTCGCCTTCTATTGTCAAGATGGGGTAACTGTGGTTGATTTCACGTATGGCATTTTTTTCTTTGCTGCTTGGCTAATCCATTGCCTTACTTGTACAAACAAATATTCCGTGTCAAGGCCCTGCTTTTCAGTCTACTTTCGATTATTGTTAGCCATGACCACCTAGGTTTGAAGTGAAACTGAAATAGAGTTGGGCAGTGTTCTTGATTTTGTTTTGCTTTATTTTTGGTTTGTCAGGAACAAGGCATAGAAATTCTTAATAAAGCAATAGCAGCTTGCTCTGGAGAAATAGTGTGTCACAAAGGAAAACTCACTGTAAAGGAGGCAGCTAGAGCAGTAAGAATCAGTTCTATTCATTCAAAAATAATCTTGATTGCTATTTTTTCCCTTCCATAGGTCGAGTGTAGTCGATCTCTCCTGTGGTCCTGTGGACTATGTTTCAAATTTTATACAGAATTCACTTGCATTAAGATTATATGCCTTCCTGTCTTTCTCTCATATGTTGTTGACGGTTCATTGGTTCAGATGAATGAACGCGAGGATAAACTACTCGCCGAACAGATGGCTAAGCTAACCCGTGAAAATGAGGAGGTAAGGGGCGACGAAGACAATGAAGAGGAAGAAGATACTGGGATGGGAGATGTTGACTTGGAAAACTCGGGCACCGGGATAACAGATTGAAAATCCACTTTTCCTCCTCTCATTAGTGTAAGGTCAAATTTATTTTCAACTCCTGAGCGGCTGAACTGGTGTATCATAAAACCTTCATGGGAAATACCAGGATACTTGGTCCTTTGGCCTGTGGTGAGCTATTTTCTCTGTTTGCCGACATTTTGATTGAATATTTTGCTGTTTTGCGAATAGTGTCGCACCCGAGCTTTTCTCTCTCTCTCTCAGAGATATGTATCTACATCCTGTTCTGTCCATGCCTTCTATTCGTTTGTAGTTCTATTTTGGGTCTATTTTGTTTGTAGTTGGATATCTGTGTCCAAGACAAGAATTTTTTTTGGGTAGGGCGTGCACCACTTGTCCGTGCCCACGCGCACAATCCGGACGTCCAAAAGTGTTTCGGACGGCTCAGATTTACTCTCTCTCTCTCCACTTTTTCTCTTTTAAATCCAGACCATCCAAAAGTGTTTTGGAGGACCGAGATAGGTGCTCGGGCACGGACATGTGGTGCCCACCCGGCACCCAAAAATTGCTCCCAAGACATGGTCATTCGATGAGATTTTTAGCCACTGTAGCTTTTCGGTTGAAGATTGGTGGGTCTCATAGATGGAAACATCCAATCAGTTAAGTTGCAGTATGACAAGTTTTTTTTTTTTTTTTTTTTAAGCAACGAATTAGCTAGAGGAGGCTATATACATTTACATGAATTCACTCCCATTCACATTGTGGGCCCACACACACTACGCCTCCAATGTTTGTGGAGCCCATACACTTATGCGAGGGTTTGTGTTTTTTTTTTTTGTCTATAGAATTATTGCCTAAAGCAATGTGGAAGTGCTCTCCGATTGCTTGGTCGTTATTCGAGATCTTATTTCTTTCTGGGGAGCTAATGTTTTGCTTTTGCCTGTTTTATTGGCTATTGTAGCTTTAGCTGAGGACTTGGATTATGTTTGTAGTTCTTAGGTGCTGAGGCAAGCGGTTAGTGTTGCCCACTGACTATTGTTCGGCTGCCCTTTTCTTTTGGCTTCCTAAGAAGATCACGTCCTTGAGAACACTCTTTCATTCACAAAAGGTAATAAATGCAAGCAAAACATCGTTAAGGTTTCACATTGGGCATCATCCTCTCAAAATCAGATCCATAATACAACAGGGTGAAAGAGACTCATAGGATGTGAAGAGGTCCAATGTATTTTTTTTTTTTTTTTAAAAAAAAGAGGGGAAAAAAAAGTTCCCAAGGCAAATATACTTAAATATGAAAGGGTTGCCTTCTGGGACACAATCAGATGAAATTTTTCTAAGGAGTTTTGTTCGTTAACTGTGAGATGAAATGACAAATTTTCCAAGTAAATATCATAGTAGTATGAGAGTTGAAACAGTAGTACTTCCACGGCTAGTACTCATAGGTGACCATGCCAATTATGGGAAGTCAGGAGGGTACATTTGTCATCTACAGCACAAAAACTTGAACGTCCATATAGACAACTAAACGAGGGTGGCAAATGAGGCATGCACTCTTTTACTAGACATAATGTTTCTTGTGAAATTGCCACCCTCATTTAGTTGTGAAATTGCTGGAGTCAAACAAAGATTTCCTCAAGCAGCCGTTCTTGTCTTTGATCTCACTGAACTTCGACTCTAGCAATTTCACAAGAAAATGCAAATAATTGAGTCCCACTTTCATCCACAAAGAATTGAGTCCCATCACCAATGGAAGCAAGTTTTTGGAGGACCTCAGAATTGTAGCTGTCCATACCTGGAAAGAGAAGGTTAGTTTGAGGGGAAAAAAAAAAAAAGAAAAGGAACCCCACCAGCAGTGGCAATGCCCTTCTTGTTTTAATGGCAACCTAATAGCTTAACCTGATGCCATTGCAAGCAAAGGAGGGATGATTCTCGCCTCACCGAATAGCTTTGCATGTTGTTCATCAAGTGCTGTCACCAGCGATATCCTTTACAACTCTGACCCTGAGGATAATAAGAATGACTTTAATGTAATGCCTTCAAACAAAGATGAGAATCAGACTCGACTAGTAGGGCTAAGCAACAATTTGAGTCAACATATAACTATGGAGTGTTTCGTAGTTCTTTTCAGATGGATTTGAATTTCCTCACCAGGCAGCATGCCAGTGCTTTTAGCTACTATGGAGCAGTTGCTTTTCTGGGGAAAGATGGGCAGGTTAGGAGACCATGATGGAAGGCCAAGGGCAGGGGGTCGTGGAAGTGTTTTGAGCTTATGCCATGATGCCTTCCTTTTCTTAAGACTCTTTCATCATTTTCTTTTTATCCTTTCCAATTTGTTTCCTCTTTCTTGGTGTGAAGGCTGATTGGTAAGAAAAGTTAATTAATTTTCTTTATTGCAAATATGTTACATGGAGTCCGGTATGAGAATTACTATTCAGCCTGGTTATGGATGAACTAATAGGGCTTAGAACCTCGCTAATCCCTCTATTTGGGGAGATAAGAAAATGTATCCAAAAGTAGGATATACATGTCCTGAATATTTATTGCTCCAATCCTTTCTCAAGGCTCAGTTTGATTTAGTTTGGCAAGAGGGAAAAGGAATTTCTCCTACCCGGAGGCTACAAATATTTCTTTACTACCAACTTTGATGGGATATGGAGCATTCAAGAGTCCAATCTGGGTATCTTCAAACACACTGATACTTTTGGGGCTGCTGTATTTGGTTGACACCATCACACAGGTATTCCGCTGGACATCACCGCACAGGTACACTTGGGGGCATAGAAGAGTCCATCACGAGCACCGTGTAGACAACTGTAGTTAGAAGGCTTTGTCTACCTACAAGATCTGTGAGGGATTCCAAACCTTGAACATAGTCAATCAGCTGTCTATACAGGCACTACAATAGATAATACCAGAATCACAAAGGCAATATTCTCTAACCTTGTATTATACAGCTAACAAGAGGTTGGCACCAGTCTGCCTCAGCAGCACGGAGGATGTTCTCCATCTTTATTACAGAGCTTCATCAGATTGGCACCAGTCTGCCTCAGCAGCACGGAGGATGTTCTCCATCTTTATTACAGAGCTTCATCAGATTTCTTCAGCATTCTATGTTGACTGGCAAGAAATATTCCAGGAAATTGATGTATCACATCTGTATCTATCTTGTAGTAACTCATCTAGCAACTCAACTGCAACCTCTGACAGGCTTGACCCAATTCCTCATCATGAAATGATGTGATCAAACTCATCGGACTACCACTTCATTCTGTGGAATTTGGTTTCAAATACAAGATTCAGACTACTGTGCAGTAAATTTTCTTTTTCTCTCTCACGAAACAAGTTTGAAAATCCAGATATGTGACTGTGGGATTTAACTGGAACAGCAAATCCATTTCCAAATCAATCAAAATTCGAAGTACGAAAATGCCAAGAGTCATATATGAAGTACCACTTCAAAACTAAGAAATGTCAATCGACAATATCAGTTAATAACCATGAACAGATTCGTTGAGTCTACCTGAAGCTGCTGCACTAAATTCTCTGATGCAAAAGATAACAACATAGGCACCAGACTGCTGAACACATTTATGTATGCAAGGAAATGTAGAAAAGTAGGGAGCAGAAATTTCAAATGCATGCAACTTATTTTTCTATTATGTAACTGGTTTAAGAACTACTTACCTTATTTCTCAGATATCCTTCTACAAGATCTTTCAAGGTAATCGATAACAGTTCTTTCACATTTCAATCGTGTGAGCTTCCCATTATAGAGACAGCAATATAAATTAATGTAGAATTAAATTCACCACAATCCGGAGCTTCAACTTCCATTTGCAAAAGCGAAAGGACTTAAATTACCATGGTATTGAAATGGCTTTGATCACTAGGACGTCCATTGATTAACACCGAAAAAGAAGTGGTGGATGCACACTGATGGATCCATAGCACATACTGGTCTGGGAAGCCAAAGCATTTCCTGGTCTACTATCAAAAGCTTAGGCCACGTCTTTCGTTATAGCCATAAGAGAGCCCATAAATTTCTTCTTTCCAGGGCATGAATAACTTGTTGGGGCCATTCGGCACGATAAAAAAAGCTTTGGCCATGTCTATCGTTATATCTATAAGAGAGCTCATACCTTTCTCCTTTTTCGGGGGTATGATTAACTTCTTGGGCCAGGATTGTGTTTTCAGAGATGATCTTGCCTGGAAAAAAGCTGTTTGGCTGGGGGAAATTATGGAATAAAGGAGAGGTTCTACGCGATTTGGTAGGATTTGCTATATGAATTTGTAAGCTACAATGCAAATGCTTATAGGCCAGAAGAGTGAAAGTTTACAAGAAGTTTGGATTTCAGGATAAGAGTGATGAACGTGTGGTTTAAGCATTTGAGAAGATCATTGGTACGGAAAAAGTCCCAACCATTATCAGTGAGGTCATTCCCATGCCAATATGTTTTATAGAAGAGAGGTGACACACCATCAGGGACATGGATTTATGGGATGCCACAGAGAAGAGGGTAGATCGAATGGCATCCACCAAAGGATGGCGCAGAGATTTTTCTTCTCAGCATGAGAGAGGACTGGAGAAACCAACTCAGCAACTGCGTCGGAGATAATCGGTCACCCAAAGTTATTCTGCAAAAATGAAGACTAAGGTTAGATGCAAAAATTCAAATACCATGGTGTTGAAAATGGCCTTGATCTCCTTACTACTGTCCTCCAGCTCTTGGAGAAAAGAGAGCAAGTATTAGCTGCTGCCATATAGGAGCAATAGCTTTAGCTATGACTTGGAAAAAAGGAACTAAACTCCAAGTCAAATCCAGTTTATATCTAGCCTTCCATATACACCAAAGAATGTAAGATGTTTGGATGAGAATATTGCTGATGTGGAAGGGAAAATGAGAATCACAACCAATAGAGGATATATGTTTCAAATTGACACAAACGAAAATGAATTGACAACAATGAAAGAGTGATATAAGTACCAGTGAACAACAAGAGAGCTCCTTCCACCTCCAACAGAGAAGAAATGGAACAGATTTAGTAAAGACACTTAGAAGAGATCCAGGAGATGCAACTCCCATGAAGCCAAGAAAACCTATTCACCCTTCTGACTTCAGCATTTCTTTTGACATACGTGTAGCCTGAATCAATGTTTCTTAACTAAAATTTGCGAGAGAGAAAATCGAGAGCGGAAGCCTAGAGCGAGGATTGAGAGCGGGAGAGGGGACTCCTAACGGATGATTATGTGACTTAGGCTCTAAATATATGGGTCCGCAACCCATTTTCTTCATTGGACAAACCATTAAGTAGGTAAACTCAATAACAAACTCACAGAAGTAACACATCAGCCATTAAGTAGGTAACCTCGCTGTCTTAAGGCGCTGAGATATGTCAAGAAGCTATCCCACAGGACAATTGCTTCCATCTTCAAAGGCCAGCAGCGCGACAGTCCTCTCTAACTCTTCCAAAAAACTTAGCTGCACAAGATTTCAATTAAAGCATAAGAACATAAGAACCAAAAGCATGCAAAAACACCAAGTTCCTAATACGCAAATTCGGTTGCGGTAGTTTGCCACTGCCAGCAAAAATATAGTGGAAAACATTCAGTACCGAATAAAAATTCAACCAACATGTGTGCAAATTATAAAATAAATGAAGTTGTGTCTTGTTGGTTGCATGGAAGGAAAAATGCAACCGACTCCACGTATAAATATTAGCCCGAGGGAGACATAAAATAGTTGAGTGGAGAAATTGAGATTTACATTTTCTTTCTCCTCTTGGTGCAAGCTCATCCTATGCGAACTCCAAATTGAGCCTCTTCTACTTTTCCATTCCGGATCAATTATATTAACCTTTGTTATGGCATTCAGTGTGAAACTTCTGATCAAGGAAAAAACAGAAATCTGTATATGGCAACCAAACATTAGCACGGATGAGCAGAACAGAAAACAAACAAGAATTTCCAAACGAAACAGATTCAATATCAAAAAAGGAAAAGTTAGCTATTTGATAGCAACTTTTACTGACCAACCTATCAATAGAACTGAATTAAATTTAACACTACACAATCTCAGTAATGAACTCTTATTTGTAAGTAGATACCACAAAGTACATTATGTGGCGGGTTATCTTGAAGCTCAACATTTTAGGCAACATATGCCCTTTATTCCCATTGTTTTTCTCAAAAAAGTGTTTGGTAATTGTTCTCCAATTGAAATCATTTGTATGATAAAAGAAAAGAAACATCTAGAGAATAAGCAACATGACAATGTCCCATGAGTTGGCACTGATAGCCTCTCAGTTATATAGAAGAACACACAAACCGATGATTGGAGGGGACAGAGATAAAGTATCATTCACATATGAAGCAAGTACCCAGATAGAGGACGTGCCCGCATGGTTTGGCATTTATTAGTTTCCAAAGTACTAAGTATGATTCCAGACTCTTCACTACTAATTCTCATATGAATTTCAACTTTACAATGAATCCATATCACGTCATGATCTTCAACATGGTTCTTCAGATATCAGCATATCACATACCAAAGAAAACAAACATTTGAATTCCAGCCTGCATGACCAATTTGCGTATATACTGGAAACCTAATTCGCAACCGACCTAATTACCCAATTCCCGAAATTGACCATATACCATAATCATTTCCGTAAGCATCTAAGCATGTACTATTACGTACACCTCCGAAACCCATTGCTTAAAAACATGATAAATATAATTTCAAGCAACAAATCCTTAGTTTAATCTGTTGATGTTGTTACCCTCGTTCCGTTTGAAAGCTATACCAATATATGGCCGTCTCAAGGTTTCTCATTATAATTTGGAGTTCTATTGCCAATATCCGAAGAAATAACTCGAAACAGAAAAGTGGAAAACTGAGAAAATCACCTTCGATTTCTGCGGCCAAAAGGTTGTCGGCGATGTCCTGTTGTTCAGGATTTCTTTGTCGAGGAAGAGATTGAGCAGGTAATCAGAAGAGCGGAAGAGGAGAAGCAGCAGCAGCAGCTTCCGGCCTTCTCGCGCGTATCCGCGAGACAGCGTCGTTTAGAGGGGAAGTGAGGAACAACTGAGACAATACTTTGCACGGTGTCGTATTGAATCCACGTCATGACATAGGTTCAACCTATGTCATGCCCCAAAACGACTTCGTTTACAGATTCTAAGAACTTTTGGGATTTCTACCTATATTGACTATTATTTAATTTAATGATCTGAGACATTCTTTTTGTAGAAATTATTATAACAAATATGATGTACGAATATCGCGCAAATAAAGTACATACTTATACTTAATCTAAATGAATTTCTATTTCTTAAAATGAATTTGGAAACATTGAATCATATCTCCTTCCATATCAACAACTTTGAGAAGATTTTAAGCAAGTTTTTTATCTATCTCAGTGATATTTTAATGATCCGAGACATTCATATTGTAGAACTCTGAAAAATACACACCATGTAAAAATTTCATATTAATTAGATATGGATTGGTACTTGATCTAAATGAATTTATGTTTTTTAAAATAGGTTGGGCTATACCGAATCAAAACCATAATACTCCTACTAATCAGTTTCACATAAATCTCGCGTTTCCACAGACTTCGTTGACGGTGAAACTCTCCCTCTCCCATTCACCCTGTCCGTTTCCCGTCCGATCGGAATCATCTCCGAAAACCGTCGGCAACTTAGAGGCTCCGATAAATCGAAGCGACGTCGACTGCAGCTCATTCGAAGCTCTCTTGGTCGATCAATGGGGGGCTTACGTTTCAGTTCACAAAGAAACACAAATAAAAGAAACCCATCGTCATTGGTGACTGTTCAACCGCCGAAGGTGGTCTCAAATTCTCAATGGTTACAGTCTCCCCAGTGACGTCTGTTCATGATTTTGGTATGAACCCAATGTTCTACTCAATAATCTTGATATGCATAATTTATGCTTAGCTGCTGTCTATTCTGATAGCCATGGCCTATGGTTGCATTATATTCACAATGTTCTACTCAATAATCTTGATATGCACAATTTATGCTTAGCTGTCTATTCTGATAGCTATGGCCTATGGTTGCTTGTTTTATCTATTCCTCGGTCCAAATATGGTCTTTCTTCCCATCATATTATTATCTGTTTTATTCACTTTTGCTATCTTTAATAATGAATTGGGTATATGCTGATTTTGGTATTGTCATCATAGTTGTTAAAAACCTACGATACTATCATACATAGATAAAGTATCCTACGGCTTTTATCGTTTCTTTCACAAAACAATACTTATCCCACCTTGTGTCTTTTTTGCAGAGGAATCGTACTACGATGGCGTATCTTATGGTTAGTTTTCAAATCTTCTCGATAATACTGAAAATGGAACCAAACCAATAAGTTTGGTAGGGGAAGGTACTTGGTTCAAAGGGAAACCATTCTAAGCTTCTTTGGGACCAATGTGGTGACTCTAGATTATGTTGCGGGAAATTATAGTGTATTGCTTGTGACAGCGATGATACACAAGGGAAGTTACTGTTCACTCGTCGGGCCCTTGTCTTATATACCCAAGTCCAAATACTGAGCTCAAAACTTCAAGAAACTTGTTCACTCGATTATGTGGCACGTGGCCGAGTGGCCCGAAACTATGAAGCTTGATCTTGAGGTGTCTTGTAATCATCAAAGATTTATAGGTTTTTACAAGTTCTATGTACATGTGGGGGTATATGATGCTGTTGTTGAATTCTTGCTGTTAGTTTTGTTGAAGTTTTGAGGTAATTAACTCTTACGGTTTGAATTTATTGATAGGGGAATGGAACTAGAGCTAAGTCACATAATGCGCGAGCGGTAGTGTGAAAGGTCTTTAAAAAAATCCCAAACTAATAAAATTCGTGAAAGCTATGATTGAGAGCGAAGGGTCTGATAACTCCGAAGTCTCCGATTGAAGGATTATGTAACTATGGAATAGATTATGGTTGCTTTCAAATCCAATCTAGGGATAGGATGGGATTAGGTGGCACCGTGGTACGTTGTATGAATGATTATATCGCTCATGATTGTGGTTTAGGATTGCCAAATTTTAGAGTTTCTGACAACTTAGGTACCAAAATTTTAAACTTTTTGGAACTAAAGCCATAGAACATGGAATTATGTTACTCATTTAGCTCTTTTATAGAATAGCTGTGTCTTTTAGGAGCTCTGGGCTCCGAGGTATTCTTTTCAGTTTTTTGTTTGAGGTAATCTTTTCAGTTGTTCTTAGGAAAACAACGAGAAACCATCATTTAGTTGTTGGATTAGCACGAGGTCTTGCCTATAGGCTATAGCAGTATGAACTGAATTCTGGGCGTGGGGTAGACCAAGTGTTTATCAGTTGTGACTTGTGAGATAGAATGTACTTGCAATTTGCCTAAGTTGATGTTTCAAGTTCACTTTCACTCTTATAGTGCATTTGGATTGAGTAACTTGGAGAGAGATGAAAGGAAAGGGAACTTGATAGTGCTATGATTTGTTGTGATTATAAAGATAGAAAGGAAACAACGCAATTTGGAGCCAAAGGAGAAGTTCCCCATCACTTGATGTCACAAAGATTGGAGAGGAAGAAAAGAGAATTGACTGATTGATGACTTTATTCCTCCACTTTATGTCAATGGTCTAATGATCTAATGATCTCTCTATATACACTTTCCAACAGCATGGTAAGGAGAAGTTCCCCATCACTTGGTGTACCAAGGGTTTATCAATGATCTATGAGGGGTCTAAAAAGAGGTAAAAATATTTTCAGAAGGGCAGAAACTGATCGCCTAGGCATTTCATTCAACACGTTGCTGACAACCTGATGAGTTTAAATAAATTGACTTAAACGATGCTGTGCATTGATTGGAGAAAAGAGGGGATCAAAATCAAAGGCAGATTTTCACTTGGGAATCTAAGCAAACATCTTACCTACCAGTTAATTACATCAAACAATCATAGAATAGAAGTGAATAAAAATCGAAATTTCAGAAGAAAGGAGAAGAAATGTATTGCAGCATTAATGGAGGGTTGGAATAGTGCCTTGATTCAAGCGGGGTCCAGGTATGCGTGCGTCTCTGCGAAGAAGCGGACTAGGTTTATGATCAATCTAACACAGGAGGTGACGGCAGGAAGCTTGCATAGTTATATCATCATCATAGCATGATAGAATAGATTTGCATGGGAGCATGTAGCTAGAAAACTAGATTAGCCATGACTAGGTCATGACTCGATTCCTTTGTGTCTAGTCATAGATATGCATGGCATATGTAGGCAGGTATGATGGAGTTTGTAAGAGTTGGCTGCAGCCGATTGGTTGCCATATGTGTTGAGCTGCTAGGTATGTGGGCGCCGGAATTGTGGCGTGAGGTGTACGGGATATGGCGAGTCGCAGCTGTCAGCAGTTCATGGGGGCGGTGGACGGGAGAAACTGACAAGAGGTTTTCTTCGTACTTAGTTCTATGGGTTAAGGATTTATAAGCCATAACTTGATAAGCCCAGGGTAGTTTTGTCAATTAGCTTGCTTGAGAAAAACACAACTCCCGCTTTTAATATAGGTAGTAAATGATTGTTGTCATGATATCTCTGAAATCTATTCTTTGAAACTGCAAGAGCTACTGAATTTACGTCATTTGTGTCTGTACAGACTACTCAACTTGCTGTGTTCAAGCGTCTTATCGTATTCCAACAGATCAACTTCTTATTTACGGGGTTTCATCTAGTTCATTTATTCATTCTGCATCATGCATGTTCTCTCTTTATCCCTTGATGTTTTTTTGGGTATTGTTCCGTCATTCCTGTTTAAGTTTCTTGGTGGCCTATGCTGGAATTTTTTTTAATGGAACCAATCTGACGTGGATAGGCAATGGAAGCCACTAACTGTTGTTTTAAGAATTCATGTTGTATTGATCTCCGCAACACAATGGTTAAGGGCTATTGGCATGGTTATTTTGGGATATTGCGTTATATTGCAACCACTTAAGCTTGTCTGATATATACCCAAGTGTAACTTCATTGGTCACTACCCATTTAATGATACTGGCCCTGTTCGGTTTAGAGTTTTGTTTTAGTTTTGGTTTTGGTTTTGTTGACATCATCATTTCCCTCATTTCTCTCTCTATCTCTCTCCACTCATTACACCTGCTTACATCATCAAAACTAAACTAAACTACAAACCAAACACAACCACTATGTTTTTGTCTTTGTTAAAACCTAATTTTCATATGCATGTTAAATCGTTGTTTCAGGGTTTGCACTCAAGTGCGTTGGATGGTTCACTTGAATCATCATGGGCATGGTTGCTAAGGTTTAGGGACAAAATATACTCAATAGCTTTTCAGGTAAGCAGAAACTTTATATGTGATGCTGTTATTTACGTTTGGTACATGGTCTAATTCCTTGTCACGACCATGATACCAAGCAGAGAAGTGATGGGATAAGGTTACCAGCAGTGAAGTTTGTTGAAGCAGCTATTCTTCTTTATACACTTGATCTTAGTGGCTCTTCAGAACCACCTCTTCATTAAACCTCTGAAGGTAAAAATATTAGAGGCTTAAAATGTTGACACATTGTACATGGAATCTGTAGTTATAAGCCGCTTAAATGATGTTGCTATGCTTATGCTCACTCATTTAGAGAAGCTTGTGGAGTTCAATATATCGCGGATTCGTGGAGGTCATCCTCTGCTCAATGTCATAGATTTATCAATTGAAGCGAGTCAAAGTTTGGGGCTATTGCTTGATGAGCTCAGGCTCCCAATGGTGAATTCTCTTAGTAACTCGATGATTATCGTGCTCATCAATAGGTATACATTTGGTGGTTTGCATAGGCACATGCAATTCTTTATCAGATAATGTTAACTGAAGAGGTTTTTCCCAAATCATCTCCAAATTTGGGCTTTATGTTCATTGTTTGCCTCACCAAATTTGGGCTATATGTTCATTGTTTTCTCTAATCATATGTCTGACCATCATTGGATATATCATAGACTCATAGCTTTAGTACATTTCCTTCTTACATCCATGGTTTCTGTTATTGCACTTAAACTTGCCCACGTCAGCACTTTTGTGCTGTATTCCATGATGCATGAGAGCTCTACTTTGTTTTTTGGTTTCCATCTAAAGGTTATCTTATTAATCATTTATTTGTTTGAGGTTCTTAATGAAATTGCTTAGAAACCTGCTACTGCATCATAATTTGTGCCCCATTGACTTCATGTTTATGTTTTTTGATAGTCTTTCAGCTATTGCGAAGAAAAGACCTTCCTTTTATGGTCGCATTCTACCAGTCTTACTTGGTTTGGAGCCCTCCAGCTTTGTGAATAAAGGATTTCGTGTTTCTGGAGCACATCATGGTTTAAAGAATGCCTTCATAAGCTGCTTGAATTGTACACACCCGGGGGACTGCACCTGTATGGATCTTCCCTGTTGTATGTTGAGAGTAACTTCTTAATTTTATAGCTTCACAATTTACTTGCGGGCCCTTGCCTGTTATAGACACGCTTGTGGGTCGAAGTACTAATGCAATTCACGTATTGATCCTGAAGTTCCCCCATGACCAATTATCCTAATGCCCAGTTGATATCTCCCAACCTAAAGGCTCGTTTTGTTTGCTGTTCATGCTTCTATTTTTGTGATGTTTACATTATTTGATTTAGATTGCTCATATTGAGTTAATTTTTAATTGTGCGTTTGAATCTTACTTTTCAAGGTGTGCTTGTCTGATATGGGATAACATTTATGGAAATAGGTGATGTTCATGTGCGTGCATAGATTCAAACTCAATTAAGCCCAACTAATTGAGTCATGAAATAGGTGATGTTCATACCGTTCAAAACACTTTTGGACGGTCCGGATGCGATCTCCAGGGGGTGATCACTAGCACCCCCGAATCCATGCACGCCGATGTGCCACTTGTCCTGCCTAAAGAGCCTAGTGAAGTGTCCAAAAATTTACTCATAAAAAATGATCATCTGTATCCCCATTGACATGGACCGATAGTTGAAACATTTTTTTTATTTGTAATTGATATCGTTGAAACATTGAAAGCCAACTGGTATTTTTTTAACCAAGGGCGGACTACTAGCTTAGCGACTATCTCCTGATTCTCCTACATTTTCCCATAAATGAGATCTCGGTTCGAGGGCTTTGGATAGTTTCTGTACCCCACGTTGACTTACTAAGGCTTCTTTCATCGCATCCCCTCAAAAAAAATCTCTCACCAGATAAGCAAAAGGAATCTTCATATAGTACAAACAACCACTGGACTGGACTCCAAGAGTTGATAAAGTACATAACAAATTAACAGTCCCTTAATTTCACATCTGATCGGAATCTGGTCCCTCGAGAAACAAAAGAAAAATAAAATTGAACAAATCCAGTGTCGACAAAGTGTTAATCCATATTATTATCATTCTCGAGATTCCTTCTTTCTCCATAGTTGTCCAACTGTAAACCCAGTAGTTGGATGCTATGGCCTTGTTGAGCTTAGTTCCTTGTCTCTTGTTAATCATTACTCTGCTTCAAGTCCTCCATTCACTTCTAAGACAAACCAGAACAAAATCGAAGCTTCCACCGGGCCCGGGCCGGCTGCCAGTCGTCGGCAACCTTCTGAAACTGGGTGACAAGCCCCATAAGTCCCTGGCCGGGCTAGCCGAAACTTATGGCCCAATCATGAGTTTGAAATTGGGGCAGATAACCACAGTGGTCATTTCTTCACCAGCCTTGGCCAAAGAAGCCCTCCAAAAGCAGGACCTGGCTTTCTCCAGCAGATCCATCCCGAATGCTGTCCACGCCCATGAACAGTATAAGTACTCTGTCGTTTGGTTGCCGGTTTCTGATAAGTGGCGTAGCCTCCGAAAGATCCTGAACTCGAATATATTTTCAGGTACGTATTAATGCTTTTTACAAACACAATACACCAATGATGGAAAATGGGTACTATTTTCATTTCAAAGTCGAAACACCCACGAAATTGCTTTATTTTCAGGCAGCAGACTCGATGCTAATCAAAATTTACGGTGACAGAAGGTAGAGGAGTTAATCGCTTATGCTGGAAAATGTTGTCAAGATGGTGTTGCAGTGGACATAGGCAGCGCCGCTTTCACGACTTCCCTCAATCTTTTGTCCAACACCATTTTCTCTGTAGATTTGGCTGACCTATGTCTAGATTCGGCAAAAGAGTTGAGGGACTTGGTTTGGAATGTAATGATGGAGACAGGTAAACCAAACTTGGTCAATTTCTTCCCGGTTCTTGCAATGATCGACCCACAAGGTATCGTTAAGTCGTTATTCACAAACACGTTTACTGCAGTTAGATTGAGCAATACATTTACCACTTAATTGTTCTTAACAGGTATAAGGAATCGTGTAATGGTACATCTTGGGAAAATACTTCAGCTGTTTGGTGGATTGATCGACGAAAGGTTAAAGTCAAGAAAATTGCACAAGTCGAATGCAGAGAACGATGTGATTGATATTTTGCTCAATCTTAATCAAGAGATTGATAGAACTCACATCGAGCGTATGTGTTTGGTCTGTATTTTCTACCTCGCTGCACTAATTAAAGCAATGAAGTTCCCATCACAATTGATACTATTACGAATATGACTCTAACGAAATTTTATTACAGGACCTATTTCTGGCAGGGACAGATACGACATCAAGCACAGTTGAGTGGGCTATGGCGGAGCTACTTCGTAATCCAGAGTGTCTAAAGAAAGCAAAAGCTGAGCTTGAACAAACGATTGGCAAAGGGAAACCGATTCAAGAGAGGGACACTTCACAATTGCCTTACTTGCAAGCAATCGTGAAAGAGACACTGAGGATTCACCCGTCAGTTCCCTTCTTAATCCCCCGCAAGGTAGAGACGGATGTTGAAATTTATGGCTACACAGTCCCTAAGGGGGCACAAGTGCTAGTGAATGTTTGGGCTATTGGTAGAGACCCCAGCATATGGAAAAATCCGACTACGTTCATGCCTGAGAGGTTTTTGGAGTTGGATATTGATGTTCGAGGCCATGACTTTGAGCTAATTCCCTTTGGCGCCGGGCGGAGAATTTGTCCAGGGTTACCCCTGGCCATGAGGACGATTCCGGCGGTGCTAGGTTCGCTCATAAATTCATTTGACTGGAAGATTGAAGGTGGGGTAACACCAGAGGAGTTGGACATGGAGGACAAGTTTGGCATCACCTTACAAAAGGCTCAGCCTTTGCGTGTTGTTCCATTTTATACGTGACAATGTCTCAGTTTCCCTTTTTCTTTTCAAACTGGCTACATGTAACTTCAAATATATTCAATTGGATGGACATGTTTTCACTCGTTTGTCAACTGCTTGAGATACGGGAAATGATATTTATCAATCCGATGTTCCAACTAATTGTAGGGCACAGACGTAATTTGCTCATAATTTAGGATAGGATCTAATGATTCTTGGAGATCAACGTAGTCAACTAGAATTAAATGCATGTGACGTTATTCACGATATGTTCTCGGTTGACTAATGATAATAATAAATCTCTTCTTGTGTGCTACACATTCGCGTGGGATTCATACACTTAGTCGTGGGTCTATGGACATACTGAGCTTAATTCTGTGTCTCTTGTTAACCATTACTCTGCTTCAACTCTTCCATTCACTTCTACTAAGACAGAGCACAAAAAGATCAAAGCTTCCACCGGGCCCGTGGCCGCTACCGGTCATCGGCATTCGGCAACCTTCTGCAACTAGGTGACAAGCCCCACAAGTCCCTGGCCGAGCTAGCCAAAATTCATGTCCCTCATGTCCCAATAATGAGTTTGAAATTGGGGGCAGATAACCTCAGTGGTTATTTCTTCATCAGTCTTAGCCAAAGAAATCCTCCAAAAGCAAGATCTGGCTTTTCTCCACCAGATTCATCCCCAGTGCCATTCGATCCAAGGATCATTATAAGTACTCTGCCGTTTGGTTGCCGGTGTCTGATCGGTGGCGTAGCCTCCATAAGATCATGAACTCAAATATATTTTCAGGTAATGCTTTGCAAACAGAGTCCTTGACCTGTTTTAAACACAATAAACCAAACCAAACCGAGCCTTATGTTTCAATCAATTGGGGTCGGCTACATGGACATGGGCAGCGCAGCTTCTACGACTTCGCTGAATTTGATGTCCAACACCATGTTTTCTGTGGATCTAGCCGACCTAAGTCACGATACGGCGAGAGAATTTAGGGACTTACTCAACAATGTATCATTGCAGGCTGGTAAACCCAACTTGGCTGATTACTTCCCTGTGCTTGCAAAGATCGACCCACAAGGTAACTTCTATGTTAATAATTTTCAACTCATCTAAAAGTTTAACCGTCCGATCGAGGGATGAACATATGATTGTTATTCCCAACAGGTACAAGGCGTCGTTTGACAGTTCATTTTGGGAAAATACTTGATTTGTTTGGTGGATTAATCGATGAAAGGTTAGAGTTAAGGAAATTGCAGAAGGCTAATGCAGAAAACGATGTGATAGATATTTTGCTCAATTTTAGTCAAGAGATTGATAGATCACATTTTATTGCAGGACTTAATCCTAGCAGGGGCAGATACAACATCCAGCACAATTGAGTGGGCAATGGCAGAGCTGCTTCACAATCCGGAGAAACTAAAGAAAGCAAAAGTTGAGCTTGAACAGACTATCGGTAAAAGGAAACTGATTCAAGAGTCGGACATTTCACAATTGCCGTACTTGCGAGCAATCGTGAAAGAGACAATGAGGTTTATTGGCAAAGACCCAAGCATATGGAAAAATGTGACAACATTCATGCCTGAAAGGTTTTTAGAGTCTGAAGTTGATGTCCGAGGCCAAGACTTTGAGCTAATTCCATTCGGAGCGGGGCGAAGAATGAGGTTTTTTGGGTTCGCTTATAAATTCATTTGATTGGAAGCTTGAAGGTGGGATAGCACCGGAGGAGTTGGACATGGAAGACAAGTTTGGCATCACCTTACAAAAGGCTCAGCTTCTACGTGCTATTCCATTTCATATGTAACAACGTTACAATATTCTTTATTTGTCTTCCATGTGCAACAAGGGATCGTGTGTGTGGGGATTATCTCCTTGATATACATTATAGAGTTTGGCATATTCTTAACAACATAAGCTTTTGTGGTGTAACACCGTTTGCAAATTTCAAGGTGCTGTATGAAGTTGGTAATCTCTCCGCTTAAGGTTAATTTTTTGCAGAAATACATGACATGAATGATAGAGAGCACATGAACTTAAAAAATTACCAGCTAAAAGTGTCAAGGAGAGACAAGTTTCCTGGTCTTTTCCAGGTACCGGAAAACTAAAGTTAAACACTGATGGGTGTAGCCGTGGAAACCCAGGCGAAGCGGGATATGGTGGAGTTTTTAGAGAGAAAAGAGGGCATTGGATTCTAGGATTCTTGGGACGTCTGGAGAATTGTACAAGCCTCGAAGCCGAGCTATGGGGACTATTTTGAGGTCTAGAGTTGGTGAATGGTCAAGGAATGGAACCTCTAGAGATCGAGTCGAACTCCACTGCTCCCATAGCTCTTATCAATGAAGACCACCCAGAGCACTCCCCACATCTGATCTTGATCAAGGAATGCAAGGCTTTAATGGAGATCACTGGGTGTAGCCTAAAGTACACGCTCCGCGTGGGCAACAAGGTAGCTGATAGACTGGCTAACATGGGAGCAGATCAAGAGGACAAGATGGCATCATACATTACCCCGATGGACGGGATCATCCCACTCCTCGAGGCGGATATGAGAGGAGTGGCCTTTAAGCGTCTTTAGTTTCTGCTCTTTTTTTTTCAGTGTACCAAAAAAAAAAAAAAAAAAAGGAAAACCATGATAAGTCTCGTTTTAAGCATGGGGATAACCCGCGAGGATATTGGTCATGGCCGGGGAGGAGAGAGTAATTTTGTTCACACAAATGCTAAGGGTATGGAATAGAAAGGTATCGAAAATGTACCGATAGCCTGAGGGCCCATTTGAAATAATTTTTTCTAACATCCCTGAGAAAATTAATTTGAAATAATCATAAATTCTTAATGCGAAATTAAAATATTGGATCATCCACTTACACATATCAATTTGAGCTGATTTGTTACAAGGTCATTTGAAAAATTATTTTAAAATTATGGAACGGTTTGAATTATTCTTGAGAGACCCAAAAATGGGACCCGCATGCCATTAGTAAATTTGCTGTACTCATAGACGGGTCCTTTTGTTGTGAGAAAATTTTGGGTGTCAATAGGCCAATTCTAAATGAGAAATTAGAAAATTGGATCACCTATTTACACATCACATTGGGCTAATTTTTAAAAAGGTCATTTGAAAATTATGGAAAGGTTTGAATTATTCTTGAGAGACCCAAAAATGGGCCCTGCATGCCGTTAGTACATTTTCGGCACCCATTGTCGAGCACTTTTGTTGTGAGAAAATTTTGGGTTCAAAACTTCAAATAGGGTACCACGTGGTGCTCCTCGGCACATCCGGACCGTCTGAAAGTATATTAGACGATCTAAATTTGGAGAGAGAAATAGGAGAGAGGAAGAGGAGAGAGTAGGTAGTATTTTAATCCGAACCATTCAACACATTTTTAGATGGTCCCGAATGTGCCGAAGAGGCACCACAACGGATGTTACACTCTCGGTACCCAAAATTTCCTCGTTGTTTGGAGCTTGCAATTACTACTCCTGAAAGTTAAGTGTCGGTGCTAGTGTAATTACTCGTTGACCAACCAAAGACACCTTAAGTATTGCGGGAGAGGTTCGCGGGCCCCACCCTATCCTGTGCTCTATAACTATATTAACCACCCATCGCTGGTATCTCTCTCTCTCTCACACACACACGCAGAGCCGGATTGGAACCAATCTGCATGCAATCCATGGCGATCTCAGTCCAAACCCTAATAAAAGAGAGGAAATACCCATTCATCTTCTCTCTCCTCGCCCTAATCCTCCTCACAGTACTCCTTCTCTTAACCAAAACTCAATCCCCTGTGATCACTTCCATTCTCGACCTCCCCGTCCAATCGCCACCTCAATCGACCTCTTCTTCCCCTCCGGCTCCGCCTCTGCTTCAAGACCCGCCAATATCGAGCCCTAACTCTACTGTTTCAACGCCACCGCCTGTACACCACGACCAATTGAGTTGGAACCTCTGTGATGGTGCAGTGGCCGTTGATTACATCCCTTGTCTCGACAATTTCAAGGCCATAAAGGCGTTGAAATCGAGGCGTCATATGGAGCGCAAAGAGCGGCATTGCCCCGTGCCCAGTCCGCGGTGCTTGGTCCCGCTTCCGGTGGGGTATAGGGTTCCGGTGCCGTGGCCGAAGAGCAGGGACATGGTGAGATGATTGGTAATTTTTGGTAAGATTTTGTTGTTTACTGTCTCTCGAGGTCTGAGGTTCGAAACCTATCGGTGCTGTTAACTGTTGTGGATAGTCTAGGTTTAATCGGACTCCGACTAATTGACGGTGGTTTTGGGTCTAGTGATTAGTCGAGGTGCAAATACTGAGTTATCAAAACAAAAACAAAAAAATCAGCGAAGTGTGTGATTATTTGTTTAATCTTTCGGCTGACTTCCCTTCTTCGTTAGCCATTAATCCTTATACATATGCAATTATGCAAGTTAGGCTTAATCATATGCAAAGGGTGATTTATTCGATTCAAGTCATTTGATTGTTGCTAAGATGTGTAGTTTACGAAGTGATTTTATTAATGGAAGTGGTAATTGTGACAAGTTGCAAAGCAAAATGTAGGATTTCTGTGCTATTTGGTAAGATCTGGTTCTTGTTTTTTAATTTTGGAGCCAGTCTTGTTTAAAAAGCCAGCGAAGTGGTAATTGTCACAAGTTGCATACCAAAATCTAGGGTTTCTGTGCTATGAGGTAAGATCTGGTTCTTGTTTTTAAATTTTGGATCCAGTGTTGTTTAAAAAGCCAGCGAAGTGTTTCATTTCTTTATGACGACTCCTGGAGAGTTTGTCAGTTTGTGTATTAGTTGATTCATATGTGAATTTTGATAGAGAGTTTGTTAATCTGTCGGCTGGCTGACTTCTTTTTTTAGTCAATAAATTAATGGTCATATGCAGATAAAGCTTAGCCTGGGTTTGGCTTAAGTTATTATCGGATTATTTTTTTTCTAATTTTTTTCCTTCTATTAACTTTTGTTTTTAGTGATTTTTTAAAGTATTTTGTCATTACTTCTTTACTTTTAGATTCCTCTCGTTGAGATGAATAATCCAGAAAAAATTGACACAAAGCTAACAAAAGTTCATAAAAGATTAAAAAATATAGGACAAATGATGAATAATAAAGTTAGGCCAAACCCCACCTTAAGGCATTTGTCGTCACTCAGAAGGGTAGTTCACTAATTGATTCAATCTATAGAAGTGGTAATTGTCACAACTTGCATAGCAAAATCTGGGATTTCTGTGCCACAAGGTTCGGAAAATACGAAAAGACAAGAATTCATAATGAGACATATTTGACCAGAACTCTAATTTAGCCTGAAATTACAAGTCGCTCCATAATTCATGAAAAAACAACAGCTCACTCCATAAACCCTACAGTGGATTGTGTATTAACAAGTTCCCTGCAAAAGATGCAATGTTTTAACACTTTGTTGGGTGGAAGTGTTTCATTTAAAATTGCTTCCATTTTTTTGCAAATGCTAGTCCATTCATTTGAAAGCAAAAGTTTATATCATTCTCTTAGTCAAAATAGGGGCATTGATTCCTAATGTAGTTTTAGATTTAACTTATCATTTTCCAGATATGGTTCGACAATGTACCTCACCCTAAGCTTGTTGAATACAAGAAGGATCAGAATTGGGTTCGCAAGTCCGGTGAATATCTTGTTTTCCCTGGAGGTGGCACTCAATTTAAAGATGGCGTTTCTCACTACATTGAGTTCATAGAAAAGGTAGTACATCGACTTATGGCTTAAATCGTTTCACTTAGCCTTCTAAGTCTCTGATTGCATGCTCCTATTTTTGTGAGTTCATTTACTTGTACCGTTGTACGTAATTGTTGCATGTTACCAATATCCACTTTCATCTGTTGTACCTTAAGAGAAGGCTAATGTACTAATAGGAAATGTTGGCTGGTTCACTTATCATCGTATTACAGCTCCATCTCTCAAATTTGGAGTTGAAAAGTACAATTGGTTGCGGAATTGTAGCTTGAAATGCAAATTACATGAAAATTATCATTGATATTATTCACAAGTTTTAATGTATGAAGGATAATTTTAGGATTTATGGTCTACCACAATATGAAACTACTGCGATGAAGACTATATAGGCTCTCATATTTATTGCTCGACTAGTTATTTTCAAGAAGTAACTCCAATGAAACCCCTTCTGCGGTTGGCCACACAGGTGACGTGCTTTTGTAGTTGGCTAAGAACTAAATCGACTAGTGTTTTTGTCCGAGACATTTATTTCTCATGCTTGTCTATCTTGAATGGCAATTGGTTTGAAAGCAAAGTATGGATGCCCTTTGTTTTTCAGATCTTAAGTAACTTTATGTTGACTTTGTTTTTCTCTCTCACTTCCAGACTTTGCCAGTAATTGAATGGGGGAAACACTCTAGAGTTATTTTAGATGTTGGTTGCGGTGTTGCAAGCTTTGGTGGGTATTTATTGGACAAAGATGTTATTGCCATGTCATTTGCTCCAAAGGATGAACATGAGGCTCAGATACAATTTGCTCTTGAGCGGGGAATTCCTGCTACTCTTTCTGTCATTGGAACACAAAGGCTTCCATTTCCGGATAATGTGTATGATCTGATTCATTGTGCTCGATGCAGGGTTCGCTGGGATGCAGATGGTAATTCGGAAGACATTATTTAGTTCTCCTTTGTTATTTATCAGTCACTGTTGTTCTCGGTCTATCTCTGTCTCATTGTTTGTGTTACAAAATTGCAGGTGGTAAACCACTAATTGAACTCAACAGGATTCTTAGGCCTGGAGGGTATTTCATTTGGTCAGCTACACCAATTTACCTTAACGATGAAATACATCAGGCTGTCTGGAATTGTATGTTTTCTACTATCCCTATCTTTGACATAATTTCTGTCAGTTTTTTCATTTCATGCTTAGTGCCGCTTTTGTGACTGGATTCTCAATGTACAATCATACTTTACCATTTCTTCTCCGAATTTTTGCTGTCGCAAGAGGGTTTATCCTTTAAGTCAAATGAGTGTTCCATAATCCTGGAATTTGACTAGATCCTCCCTCCCTGCTTATTGCAGCTATGGTGGCGCTGACAGAATCTATTTGCTGGAAGGTAGTGGCAAAAACTGTTGACTCATCTGGTATTGGGCTGGTTATATACAAGAAGCCCGTGTCATCTTCCTGCTATGAAAAACGGGAAGATAATAATCCACCTTTGTGTGATCAGAACAATAGGCAGAACATGTCGTGGTATACTATTCGGACTAAAATCTTTTCTGATAACTAGGAAGTTTCTCAATTCCCAAAATTCGGAGATTGTGATCCATATGTAGGTTATTCTTCATGGTAATGAAATTTCTCAAATAGCAAAATTTAGAAACTGTGATCCATTGTTTATTGTTAATGCCATTATAATTCTTAATCTTGAACAGGTATACAACCCTTGACAGTTGTCTTGCCCCGCTGCCAGTAGATAGCATGGGTAACTCTTACAGCTGGCCCGAGCAGTGGCCCAAAAGGCTTACCAGTAAACCTCCACGTCTATTTTCTGAACAAGATGCTGAAGAAATCTTTTACGAGGACACAAAACACTGGTCTGCACTTGTCTCAGATGTTTATCTGGAAGGCCCTGCCATAGACTGGTCAAGCGTGAGGAATGTCATGGATATGAATGCCGGTTATGGAGGGTAAGGAAAATCAGTTGATTCAATTAGGTCTGTTTGGTAATGGTATCATTTCCTTTTTGTTTTCCATTTTTTTTGAGATAAAATCAATGGAAAATTTGAAAACTCTCATTGTTTTCATTTTCTGTAAAAAAAAAAATGGAGTTACAGAATATCAGAAGACATTTGGTAGTTAGATCAAGGATTTGTTGAGTACTAGATTATTAACCACCAATTCATCTAAAAGGTTAAGCTATTAGAGAGAGGGGAAACTTTATTATTTATATCTCCAACATGCCCCCTCACATGTAGCCAGGTTCTCCACCGTGAGCAGGCTAAACATGTGCAAGTACTTACTAATTATCAGGTTGGCGGTGAGGTTTGAGCACATGATCAATTGCTTGTTCTGATAACATATTAGATATAACATGTTAGATTGTTAATTACCAATTCATCTAAAAGCTTAAGCTGTTAGAGAGAGTAGCAACTTTATTATTTATATCTTCAACATTGAGGAATACTAATGTTTGGAGGGAAAGCAGAACATGAAGGACAAGATGTATTGAAAATGTTGAATTTATTCTTTGCTTTCCTCTAATTAACCTTTCCCGTGATAACTCCTTGCGTAAATACATGAACCAAACACAGCCTAACAAAGCGGGTTGGTTTCAGAAAATTTTCCCGAACAGTTTTCCAACTGTGTTCTCCTGAAAATGAAAACAGAAACCAAAAGGCGGCAGTGATACCAAATACGTGCTTCCTAGGATTTTCCTCTGTTATCCTCTAAAATGTTCTCTGTATTTGTTACAGATTTGCTGCAGCCCTAATTGATATGCGTCTATGGGTAATGAATGTAATCCCTGTCAATGGGCCAGATACTTTATCTGTTATCTTTGATAGAGGGTTGATCGGAGTCTACCATGACTGGTGCGAGTCTTTCAGTACCTACCCTCGAACTTTTGATCTTCTGCATTCCAGTTTCCTCTTCAAATACCTCACTGGAAGGTAATTCAATAATCTCTAGTACATGCTTCAATTATCGAATTATGTGGTGATGTAAACCTTAGATTGCAAATATTATGGCTGGGTATATCATTCTCGTCGGATTACAAAATCGGCATGAGTTATTCCCAAAAAAAAGTGTATATATGTATATAATATTGTTACACAGTCTTGGGTAGAACTCAACCCCAAAAGCTAGCTCATGAAGTGAGAGTGCCCTCACGCTTATATACTTCACATTACTTAGGTACTGTTAAAGCATCCAACTCAAAAATAATTGGCAATGAGTGGAGAGGCCGCCCAAGCTATATACTAGTTATTGAGGTGATAATTAACCGATGTTGGACGAATTCCAATAAATATACGTGTGTATATATAGATATTAGGATATGTTTGTAATTATATGGCAGTTCTGTTTCGGTTTGGTTACAGTGAGATTATCATATACAACCAAAATCAAACCTACCGGTTTTTTCAAATTAAAAAACCAAAATTACAACCCCGGTTAAAAAAGCGGCTTAAAACTGTCATGGTCGGTTCGGTTTTAGTTAACCATGGATTCTAGTGGGATTGCCATCTGGAGTCCAATAGTCAAACTTTGGTTGCCATATTTCATAGGTGGGGCCACCATATGCGCCTGCTTTGAACCCCTACCCAAAGACTAACGATTCCGGGAAAAAATTTGGGTGTCGAGCGGGTACCGCACATGTGGTGCCCGGGAGTGGTAATGAGGTGAACAAAACCCTCAGTCTGATTGGTGGAAAAGGTATGGGGTCCACCGCTAAGTGATGTCATGCTTACCAAAAAGTGATGTGATTCCGCGGACTCCACACCTTTTCCACCAATCAGAGTGAGGGTGAACAAATTTGCACTCGGTCCTGAGCATGGATCCCTGCTGTCCAAAAGTGTTTTTGGACGACCCATATTTCTCCCTCCTTCTCCTCTCTCTCTCTAAAATCCAGACCGTCCAAAAGTGTTTTGGATGACTGAGATGCGCGGTGGGTACCGCCACGTGTTACCCACTTGGCACCCAAAAACTCCTCCAATTCATGAATTGCATGCTCTGGATGCTGAATGAAAGAAGCATGGTAATGTGCACATAAATCAAAATGATTCTTGGGTCTGCCCTCTCTGATGCCTTTTGGCTTTGATTTGAGGGCATGATTCCGCAGCAAACGCGACGGTATAGGGGGATCACTGTTTCAGTGGTATTCTGTGAGCAGCCACTTTGTGCATTTATTGCCAAAGGTTAGGTCTGTCTCCAATCCATCTGTTTCAGTGGTATTCTGGGAGCAGCCACTTTGTGCATTTATTGCCAAAGGTTAGGTCTGTCTCCTATCCTTCCCCCGCCCATACCCCCAATTATTGGGGATTAAATGGGTTATGTTATTGTTGTTGTTGATGTTATTGTTGTTGTGTGGCTTCTTTGGCATAACAGCTAGCAGCTCATTTCTAAATAACTAGGTATTTGGCCTTTATCATGACTGAATGCTTGCAATTCATTTTCAGATGTGATATAATAGAAGTAGCTGTTGAGATGGATCGCATGTTGAGACCGGGTGGATTTGTTTTGGTTCAAGACACCGTCGAAATGATTAACAATCTCACTCCTATTTTCCGTTCGCTTCACTGGTCTATAGACTTGTATCAAGAAGAATTCCTTGTTGGTAAGAAGGGGTTCTGGCGTCCAGATGGAAGAAATAAGATTTGAAGAAGTCTCCCATACTTTTGGGGTGTTGCTGCAGACACTGTATGTGCACCGCATGAGACTCACTCCATGCACTTGTGTGATTTGCACGACATGGGGCCAACCGAAAGGTGTTTTCGCGGTGCACATGCGGTGTCTCCATCTTTCCCCTACTATACTCACGTGTTATCTTCCTCTTACAAAAGTGTTAGAGAAGGGAAAATGCTCATTCTTATTCCTTGAACTGTCGTAAATTCTTGTATCATTCTTTTAACCAGAAGAAAAAATGTAGCACGCCTACTGAAACAGCATTTGTGGCAATAAAATTGATTGGATCTTCCAATTTAGTGATGGTGTTGAAGCTTTTGTTGTTTCTTTTGGCTGAGTTTTCAGAAACTTTATTGAGATACAACCACTTGGTGAACATACAAGGAAAGAAGCAATCACAAGATGGTCTCCAGTCTCCAATCTAGCATGATATCCACTTAAATTACACATCAAATCACAAGAATTGTTCACTTATATTACCATCTTTTTACAGATACTAACAGTTGAGATTCGGAATGAGATGCGAGCCTGTTGAATCAGTGGCAGCGAAGACAGAAGTTTAAATGATCTAAAACTAAATTGACGATGCAGAACTAACGGTTGTGTTGTCTCTAATGAAACGGCCATCAGTTGCTGAAGCAGACGGAGAGTTGCAACCAAACTCATCCTTAGAACTGGAACTCTGGTCAGTGGTAGCTGACCCAGAGAGAACATTGTGATCCTTCGCCACCATCCACTCCCTTGAATCCTGACTGTTATGCAAAGAGCTCGACAAGTCGCAGAAAATCAGTTTCTCTCTCAATGAATGGGAAACATCGCCGATCAAAAGAAAAGGGAAACATTCGTATTCGTGACCATCTGATACAGGTAATGTCAGCTGTCTCAGATTCAACCCCAACTTCACTCATTGTCTTGACTATCTGTTCAACCGATTTGAAAGTACCGTTTTTATCAAGTCTTATGAAATTCTTATACTGGAGCTGCTTCAAGATACGAGTAGTCCAAATCCCGGCACTTGATCATTTCATGCACCCTGAGAATCGACTCTTCCTCTTCGCTTTAATCTTGAACGATCCATCGAGTATTTCCAATCCTGTTCGTGCCTTATATTTCTATTCGTTTGTAGTTCTGTTTTGGCTCTATTTTGTTTGTAGTTGGATATTTGTGTGCTTACATTGTTTTTAGATAAGTTTTTTAGCCATTGTAGCTTTTCAGTTGCAATTGGGTGGGGCATGTGGATGAAGCAACTCAATAGGTAAGTTAGGGTTTGTTTGGTTAAGTATCAGCAGCTCAACCAAACATCTATACAGTAGGAAATGGAGGTATCAGTTATGAGCAAATTTATTCACCCTCGCGAGGGTGTACTCATTCTGGGACTCGCATCAAGAATCGAAACTGTTCATTTTGTCTAGATTCATTTCTTAGGAGCCCATGCAAAAATTGAGTTCAATTTAATATTGGTGAGCTCTTAATGTAAAAGTTCAATTATTTTAGCGAGAATTTTCAATAAAAATAAATAAAACTCTAGATGAAATAGTTACTTCTATATCTGATTGGGCTAAATTTTTGCTTGGCCTCCTAGCAAGTGAATTTGGACATGATGAATGATTTCGATCATCGAGTTAAGATAAAGAATGAGTATACCCTCGCCGAGGGTGAACAAATTTGCTCTCTCGGTTGTGCCATAATATTGCTCTTTTTATTAAAATTTATTTAATGTACCTTTGTGTACCTGCTTAAAGACTCTGTTTGGTGTTTACATTACATGTAGAGGGGGAGTACATGTGATTTCTTTTCTTTCATGTGAAAAAAAGTGCGCAGTGCCGTAAATTTCGATCAAAGTATCAAACCAGCTACCCAAGGACAATTATACTAGCATGACCTAAACTTCTTACAAATTACCGGGAGACCCCTTTAAGTTAAATGAAACACTCCAATGCTTATATTTCATGTGTAAGTGGAATGTTGACCGAAAATATGGGACCTGGGAGACATGTAGTGACTTGCTCACTATAGACGTGAAGTGAGTAATCACTGTCATTCGTTCTCTTTTGGACAGTCCTGATTTTAATAAAACTCTTTTGGGGAAGAGTCTTCTATTTCACAGAAGAGTTTTATTTAAAATTTGGACCATTCAAAACACTTTTTACGGTCAGGATTTACTCACTACACGCAGTAAGGTCACTACACGTTCCCTGGATTCGGAAATATGGGGATAGTGTGTGAAGATCCTCTCACAGGTAGCTTTAGCTATCACGTGATGCAAAATAAGGCTGGTCACCACGAATGTACTTGACTATCCGAGGGATTGTTTTATAGTTTTAAATATGTTCATCATTTGTGAAAAAAAAAGAAGAAAAGAGATTGATCAGAAGTTTACCTAAAAAATCATAGTTATAAAAAAAATAAAAATAAATAAGGGGACAATCAGCCGCGTATCATTTCTCTCTTGATCAACGTGATTCAATTAAGTGCTTACTAAGGGATGTTTTGGCAAAAAAAAAAATTGATCCAGGATTTTTAAATTATTGAAGTCCAATAATCCAACTAGTTTGACTTAAATATATGACATTGTGAAAAATGATTGTACTAAGCTAATAGTTCATTAATTCTTCATACTAATAAGCCAAGCCAAGACAGATGACTTATTCAATTGGTGAGAATGACGATTTAATTCAATAATTTTAGGATTATTTTTGGGTATTGTTAATGCCAAAACTCTTTTTGATTGTGCCAAAGGTCAAGTGCATGAATTACTTGTACTCATGTGTAAAGTACAAACTCTTTATGTATTGGAGTTTTGGCATAATCAAAAATAGTTTTGGCATTATCACTACCCTTATTTTTCACAAAAAACACCCCTAATTTGACTTTTTGCATTTACATTAGATACATCTATACTTACAAAATGGAGGAATTGAATGATCAATTAAAAGGATGATATGTCTAATTTTACATGTCATGAATGGTGATCACAAAAATTCACGCCTCGTGAATGAAGGCCACATGTGAGGGTTGGCACTTGGCAATGAAGGCAAGTGTGGGTGTTAAGTGTAATTTAGCCTGTTGACTAGTAATAAAAGATCCTGACTTATTGCGGGAAAAGTTTACGGGCCCCACTCCGTCTTCTACTATAACAATATTTCAAAATCTACCATTAAATGCCGGGAGACCTCCTATAGTCTCTTTGGACTCTCTCTCTCTCTCTCTTCTCTCTCTCATCAATCCGTTCCCACCTGCTAATTGCCTCTCTCTCTCTCTCTCTCTCTCTCTCATTGACTTGCGAACAATCTGAAAACTATGGCGATCTCAGTCCAAAACCTAATCAAGGAGAGGAGATACCCATTCATCTTCTCTCTCCTCGCCCTAATCCTCGTCACAGTACTCCTCTTAACCAAAACTCAATCCCCTATCAACTCCACCACCTTCGATCTCGTCCAATCGCGATCTCAACCGACCTCTTCCCCTCCTCCGCCTCCTCCTCCTCCTTCTCCTCCTCCGCCTTTAGTTCAAAAACCCCCGATCTCGAGCCCTAGCACAAATTCAACACCACCTGAACACATCGAATTGAGTTGGAATCTTTGTAATGGCGCAGTGGCCGTTGATTATATCCCGTGTCTGGACAATTGGAAGGCCATAAAGGAGTTGAAATCGAGGCGGCATATGGAGCACAGAGAGCGGCATTGCCCCGTGCCGAGCCCGCGGTGCTTGGTCCCGCTTCCTGTGGGTTATAGGGTTCCGGTGCCGTGGCCTAAGAGCAGGGATATGGTGAGATGATTGGTTACATTTTGGTAAGATTTGGTTCTTGCTTTTTTTTTGGATCCAGTGTTTGGAAATGGATTTTTTTATTTTATTGGATCCAGTGTTGTTTAAAAAGGAAATGGACTGTCGGAAGCTTGTCTTGTTCATATTGTAGATCTCGTGGAAATGCTTGAATTGCTCGAAACCATGTTAATTGAAAAAAAAATCACTATGTGATCAGAATAAAAAAAATTTAACTTTAGCTGGGTTCCGATCCTGTGTGTGCAGACCCTATTTTAATTTGTTTTTGTATTCCAATGGTTCCAATGACATACTAAATTGGTGTCTAATTAACATAATTTTAAATAAAAGTTAAGCATTCCAACTACTTCTACAATATGAATGGAACTAATTATTGAACTAGATCGACATTGGTCCGGTAAATGCAGCCATTTCCTTTAAAAAAAAAAAACCAGCGAACTGTTATTTTTTGACAAGGACTCTTGGAGAATTCGTCAGCCTGTGTAATAGCAGAATCATATGTGAATTTTGGTAGAGAGTTTGTTTATTTTTTCGGCTGACTTCCTTCTTTTTCTAGTCAATAAATCCTTGTTCATATGCTAGTTAGGCTTAATCATATGCCATGCGTGCATTTATTCAATTTAAGGCATTTGATCATCACTCTGAAGGGTAGTTTACAAAGTGATTTTATCTGTAGAAGTGATAATTGTGACAACTTGCATACCAAAATCTAGGATTTGAAAGAAACTAATTGATAATGAGACATATTTGGCCAGAACTCTAATTTGGTCGGAAAATAAAATTCCCTCTGTAGTTCATGAAAAAAACATCTTGAATTCATAAACCTGGCAGTGGATTGTCCATGTTAATTTAACCGGAAAATAAAATTCCCTATGTAATTCATAAAAAAACATCTCAAATTCATAAACCTGGCAGTGGATTGTACATGAGCAAGTTCCCTTCGGAAGATGTAATGTTGTAACACTTGTTGGGTGAAAAGGAAAAATTCGCACATCTGCTTAAAACATGGACGTCCATTTCTTAATTTATGCTGGATTAGACTATGTAAAACTTACTGTAACCTACTTTTCTCTTCACCACTCGACGTGAGCATGCTTGTATTATTATTGCAAAGGACAGTCCTTTCATTTAAAAGCAAAAGTCTATATGATTTTCTTAGTCAAAATTGGGGTAAGTTTTCACATGGTTTCTTGGTGCCTTTGTTGCCTTCTAACGTAGTTTTGGATTTAACTTATCCTTTTGCAGATATGGTTTGACAATGTACCTCACCCTAAGCTTGTTGAATACAAGAAGGATCAGAATTGGGTTCGCAAGTCCGGTGAATATCTTGTTTTCCCTGGAGGTGGTACTCAATTTAAAGATGGCGTAACTCACTACATCGAGTTCGTAGAAAAGGTAGTGCATTGAATTATTGGCTTAAATTGTTTCACTGAATCTTCTAAGTCTATGATTGCATGTTCCTGTTTGTGTGAGATCATTTACTTGTACATAATTGTTGCATGTGGCTGATATCTATCTCCATTTGTAGTACATTTAGAGAAGACAAATGTACTAATAGGGATGTTGGCTGGGTCATTTATTGTATTACAACTCCATCTCACAAATTTGGAGTTTTGCAAAATGCAAATTACATGAAAAAATATCCCTGTTAGTGTTCATGAGTTTTAACGTAGGAAGGATATGGTTAGGAACTTATGGTCTATCACTATATGAAATTACAGCCATGAAGCAAGTGGAGTGGTAGCCTAGAGGTAGCCACCATAAACTCCCATGCATTTGACTGGGGTTCAAACCTCACCAACACAATAGACAATCATGACTTCCGCCAAGCCAAAAAAAAAACATCAGCCATGAAGATCATTGAAGTTCTCATATTTATCCCCCTACTGGTTATTTTCAAGAAGCAACCCCAATGACCACCCCTTCTGCAGCTGGCCAAATAGATGACCCTCCTTTGTAGCTGATACTGGCTTGGTAGCTTTTTTTAGTTTCGGCAAAGAAATAATCAAGTACTGCTTTTGTCCAAGACTTAGTTCTCATGTTTTTCTGTCTTGAATGGCAATCGGTTTAAAAGCAAGGTATGCATGCCCTTTGTTTTTTAAATCGTAAGTTACTTTATGTTGACTTTGTTTTCCTCTCTTAACTCTAGACTTTGCCAGTAATTGAATGGGGGAAACATACTCGAGTTATCTTAGATGTTGGTTGCGGTGTTGCTAGCTTTGGTGGCTATTTGTTGGACAAAGATGTTATTACCACGTCATTTGCTCCAAAGGACGAACATGAGGCTCAAATACAATTTGCTCTTGAGCGGGGAATTCCTGCTACGCTCTCTGTCATTGGAACAAAAAGGCTGCCTTTTCCTGATAACGTGTATGATTTGATTCATTGTGCTCGATGCAGGGTTCACTGGGATGGGGATGGTACTTTATAAAACCCGTTTTAGTTCTTCTTTGTCATCCATCAGTCCTGCTCTTCTCTGTCTATCTCTATGTCATTGTTTTTGTTGCGAAACTGCAGGTGGGAAACCACTAATAGAACTCAACAGGATTCTTAGGCCTGGAGGGTTTTTCGTTTGGTCTGCTACACCAGTTTACCGTAACGATGAAAGAGATCAGACTGTCTGGAACTGTTTGTATTCTAGTATCCCTATCTTTTATGTTGTTTTAGTTAGACTTTTATTTCATTCTTTGGATTCTTAACGGAGAATTGTACTTTACCATTCTTCTTCGAGTTATTTTGCTACCAGAAGAGGGTTTATCCTTGAAGCCAAGCAACTGTTTCTAATCCTGGAATTTGACTAAATCTTGCATTTGATAGTACCTCTCCCTGTTTCTTGCAGCTATGGTGGCTCTGACAGAATCTATTTGCTGGAAGGTAGTGGCCAAAACTGTTGACTCATCTGGTATTGGGCTGGTTATATACAAGAAGCCTGTGTCATCTTCCTGCTATGAAAACCGGAAACATAATAATCCACCTTTGTGTGATCAGAACAATAGGCAGAACATTTCCTGGTATAGTATTCGAACTAGAATAAATTCTGATAATTAGGGAATCGAATCGTGACTTGTATATTCTCTTTTTTGGTAATAACTTTCGCAGTCATCAGAAACTCGGAAATTGTGATTCGTTGTTATTAGCAATGCCAATTTAAATTCTTAATCATGAACAGGTATACGCCCCTTGACAGTTGTCTTGTCCCTCTGCCAGTAGATGGCTTGGGAAACTCTGGCAACTGGCCCGAGCAGTGGCCCAAAAGGCTTACCAGTAAACCCACAAGTCTATCTGCTGAACAAGAAGCTGAAGAAATCTTTTACGAGGACACAAAACACTGGTCTGCACTTGTCTCGGATGTTTATCTGGAAGGCCCCGCTATAAACTGGTCAAGCGTGAGGAATGTAATGGATATGAATGCCGGTTATGGAGGGTAAGAAAAATCAATTGATTCTGTTAAGTCTGTGCGGTAATTGGTATGATTTCCTCCAATTTTACGTTCCATTGTTCTGATTTTTGCACGAAAGGGAAGTTACGGAATATTAGAAAACATATTTCCAGTATTGAGAGTTAGATTTGGTTCATTGATTTGTTGAGGAATACTAATATTTGGAAGGAAAGCAGAACATGAACGACAAGATGGATTGAAAATTCATTGGCTTTCCTCTCATTTTCCTTTCCCATGATAACTCCCTCCGTAAATTCACGAACCAAACACACCCTAAAAGCGGGTTGGCTTCAGAAAATGTTTCCCGAAGCAGTTTTTCATCTGTGTTTTCAGAAAATGAAATTGGAAACCAGAAAAGGCAACATCAATACCCGATATATGCTACCAGTATTTTCCTTTATTATTCTCTAAGCTGTTCTTTATATTGGTGACAGATTTGCAGCAGCACTAATTGATATGCCTCTATGGGTAATGAATGTAATCCCTGTCGATGGGCCAGACACTTTATCTGTTATCTTCGATAGAGGTTTGGTCGGAGTATATCATGACTGGTGCGAGTCTTTCAATACCTACCCTCGAACATATGATCTTCTGCATTCTAGTTTCCTCTTCAGAAACCTCACTCAAAGGTAACACAACATTCTTGTACGTGTTTCTATTATCTACTCGTGTGGTGTTCTAAGCATTAGATAGCAAATTTTATGGCTGGTAATATAATTCTTTGCGGATAAAGAAATCATGCACCAGTCATTCCAGAAAAAAAATGTAAACCTTCTTTTGCTTTACATGAACAAACAAAGAAGATGATTCATGTACGGAACACCAATCGCAAATAAGAGTGTTACGATGATTAAACCACTCTATAGTTGGGTTTTTTTTTTTTTTTTTTTTTTTTATAACCAGATGTCCAATCCAGCTTGCGTGCACCTCGACTAATTCCGGGGCCTTGGAGGCAACAACTGGGCATAACCCCAAGAGTTTGCTGGCAAGGGACCACTCTATAGTCCATAACACAGTTAAAAAGAAGCCTAGCACACAAAACAATTTATGCTTTAGGTGTATGAAATTTTGTATGATTCTATCTCATTGTTGTCGTGTGTTCATCAATTATATATGTCAACAGATACCACTATACGTCTTCTTTGGATCTAAACCCGACCCGGAGTCTAAATATGAGTAAATTGCACATTCAGTTATTGGCTTCTTTGGCATGATAGCAAACCAGCTCATTTCTAATTACCTGGTTTTTTTTGGCTTTTATCATAACTGTGAATTCTTGCAATTCATTTTCAGATGTGATATGATACAAGTAGCGGTTGAGATGGATCGCATGTTGAGACCGGGTGGATTTGTTTTGGTTCAAGACACCGCCAAGATGATTAACAATCTCTCTCTTATTTTCCGTTCGCTTCACTGGTCTGTGGACTTACATCAAGAACAATTCCTTGTTGGTAAGAAAGGGTTCTGGCGTCCAGATGGTAGAAGTAAGTTTTGAAGAAGTCTCCCATATTTTTCGGGCATTGCTACAGACACTGTTATGTGCACCTCGCGGACTCACCCCCACCGAAGGCGTTTTGCGGTGTCCCCATCTTTTACCATACTATACTCAATGTGTTAGGTTCCTCTTGACCTCTTGTGAAGTGTTGGAAAGGGGGAACTCATTCTTCTTCCTTGAAACACCATAGATTCATATTGTCTCTTAACCATAGAAAAAGTGTACACGCCTACTGAAACAGCATTTGTGGCAATAAAAATTGATATGATCTACCAATTTAGGTGTCTTGTTGAACCTTTTTGTTTCTTTTTGACGAGTTCAAACTTTATTACTATAGCACACAATCCAAACTGGGAGCCAGCCCAGATAGCACAGGCCCAAAGAGTGCGAAGCAGTACCATGACAACGGGCCTCAAGGGTCCACTCCACTTCTCCCTAGTCAGCAATTGCCTAGGTGAGTGCGTGTGTGAAATTACTCTGTTGCCCTCGTTCCGAAAAAACTTTATTACTATGGGGCTCATAAGCCCGAAAGTACAGGAGGAACAACCACTTGGTAAACACAGAACGGAGAAGCAATCTAGCAAGAATTGTTCAGTCTACAACTTGAATTACACAAGATGGTCTCCAATTTATCATGCTATCCACTTAAATTACACATCAAATCACAGGAATTATTCACTCAAATTACACATCAAATCACACGAGAGGCGAGCCACGTGATCCTGCTGGGCTGGGGGTGAGATGGATTTCAACATCCTCACACGAATTCTTCACTTAAACTACCACATTTTTACAATTACTAACAGTTGAGTTTCTGAACAAGAAGCGAGACATGATCCTGCTAGGTTGGGGATGAGAAGGGTTTCAACATCCTCAGACCTAGAAATGGTATCTATCCGTGGAAGTGAAGAGGAAAATTGAAAAAAATCGAAAACTAAATCAACGATTCGCATGAGAAGGTCGTACTGTCTGTGATGAGTCGGCCATCAGTAGCGGAAATAGTCCGAGTGTAGCAACCAAACTCACCCTTGGAACTGTAACTCTGGTCAGTGGTAGCTGATCCAGAGAGAACGTTGTGATCCTTCACAAGCATCCACCCCCTTGAATCCTGACTGTTATGCAAAGAGCTCGAAGTGTCTCCGAAAATCAATCTCTCTCTCAACGAATGGGAAACATTCGTGACCATCAAATAGGCATCGGTCTGTGATCCAGATACTGTTGAGGTGATCATTCTGAGAGGGTAATTCCTCTTCATCCTAGTGCGGCTGATCAAAATACCCATCTCAGATTCGATCCTAACTTCACTCGTTGTCTTGACTGTCTGTTTCACCGATTTGTAAGTACCATTTTGACCAAATATGATCAAATTCTTGTACTTGAATCGATTCAAGACATGAGTCGTAAAGTTCCCTGCACTTGATTTCACCCACCCTGAGAACTGGCTCTTCCTCTTCGCTTTAATATTGAACAACCCATCGAGTAGTTCAAATCGCGATTTTCGCCTGACTGACAGTTTTGGAGCAAGGCTATATACAGTTTTAGCCTCAACAGTAGAAGAACCATGATCCAACCAAAGGTGTAGATTAGCATCCACAAGCCAAAACGAAATGCCATCGGCCACTCCAAGCCCTATGGAATGAACCTTCCGATCCAAAAGAAATGTCAGAAATGGAGTCAAGTCGAAATCGTAGGAAGGTAGATTGAAAGCACCAATCGCGACAACTGGTTCCCAGAACAAGGGATTTATTCCTCCGGTGAATATAACCGGAAATGGAACGACTGAGCCAATAAATCTCCCATCAATTGTCACCAAAACCTCCCTGTAGGCTCCGTGGGCTCTCCCAGTGGTTAAATTGTTCGTTATTATGTAAGAATCAGGTGGATTTGAGTACCAAAATTCATCGTTTCCGTGAAATGATACGTATACCTCAAGCACAGCCTTACGAGTATTCGGAGGGATCTGAATCCTCTTCGATTTAACACCCGATGTACTCTCGATTCTGAACCAGAACCCTTCATCACCCACACTGGATACGGGGATTATCAAATCTGCTGGTGTTTCGTAAAAGTTCAATGAATCTGATAATCTCTTTCTATTGAGTGGACTATCACTGAATTTCTCAGATTCCAATCCTAATTGGCTCTCTTCGTTGACAAAATCCACGGCTCTGCTCTCCTCCAGAAGCCCAGATTTCCTACTTGATTCGTGGTGATGTGATGGAACCCTAACGGAATTACCTGTGTAATATATCAGAGTCAGACTAACGTCGTAAACGCCAGGGAGGTCGCGGGTGACAACATTCTCGAGCATCACCGTCAACTTGAGATTTGACTGTCGGAGCAGGGAGGAGTACCTGCACGGACGGACACAAGAATTCTGATTTCGAGAGGACTAATGTAGTGTAAACTTCAATTCACCAAAACAGAATTTCCAAAACAATCACATAATCAGTGAAACGGATAAAAATTCACCTGGTGACGTCATTGCGAACCTTCCAGAAGACGCCATCGGCGTTAGGCTCGGCGGTACTGGTCCGTAGGATCTCGGCGCCACCGAGCCAGACGGCGGCGATGCGGTCGTACTGGTCGCCCTTGGAGGAAACCTGTAGCTGGAGGGCGACGTGGGACCACGGCGGAGGACATTCGGAAGGCGGGGAGTAAGGAACGGAGATCGGAGGGCGGCCGATGGTGTCGCCGAAAGTGTGTTTGAAGACTCGGTGAAAGCACGAAGGGATCAGGCGATCGGACGGCAGTGGGTGGGCGAGTTCGATGTATTCTTGAGGGGAGGAGTTATGGCGGCCGAGAGATTGGGGGAGTGATTTGGTGAAGCGGTCTGGGATGCCCGGGGAGGGGGAGGAGAGAGAGAGCGAGAAAGTGAACAGAGAGAGAGTGATCAGGAGGATTGCGAGAGACATTTTCCTTGTGGGTATGAGATTGTTTGAGGATTGGAATAAAGATTCTAAATTACTCCCGCCGTCCCAATTTTATAATCCCTCGTTTTATCCTAACCGGATTTATATCTTTTAATCGGTAATATATTTTATATGGAATATGGATCTTGTTTAATAAATCTTGATTTAATCTAATAAACAAAGTGTTTAAAATCACCTAAAACATTATAGATTATAAAATATAACACTTTGAAAAGTGGCACAAACTTCCAAAAGAAACTATAAAATTGGGACGGAGGGAGTATTTTTCTATCCTTCCCATTTTAGGTGCCCCTTTGAGTAGCGTGTATTTTTTAAACATAAAAAATGTATTTTCATAGAATTTTTAAAAATTTTTGACAAATTAAAATACTCAATGAGCAACAATAAGCACTTCAATTTGGTGTGAAAAAAAATAAAAAATTATATAGAGTAACTACGGAGTATATTTTATGTTATGCATGATAAGGCATGATATATTTGGAAAATGGAAATCTAACATTTACCATTTCTTACTTCAATCAAATCGACAAATCCTATTCTATGTAAAGCAAACATGTTACATAAAAATCCTATTGGCTTTGTTCGTTTCTCTGTTTAGTTTTAGTTTTAGTTTTGATGACATCATCATTTCTCTTATTTCTCTCTCTATCTCTCTCCACTCATTACACCTGTTGACATCATCAAAACTAAACTAAACTATCTAACCAAACACAACCACTATCTTTTAATCCGGTGCAAATCATACTCCCTCCATCCCTTATTGCTTGCTCCTTCTAAGGAAGCGTTCATTTTATAAAGGTAAGCCATCCAAGATGATATTAGAGGATTCGCAAGAGAAATTCTCGAGACTTACCCCAAAAGACTAACGAGTGTCAAACTCAAAATAACTGGGTTTACGACCCATTCCTATTACCACTCATTTGGTCCCTTGAAAGAGCACAATCCATCATCTTCGTACTTGAAATATGAAGCTTCCTTGGAGCAGCGTAACAACGGCAATGCAAGCAATTACTGATTGGGTAAATTTTACTAGCACCCCCTGTATTCTATAGAAATCGCATTATTATCCCATTTACTATCTGAAATCACACTGCAAACCCTTGCTTTTATTATTCTATGTTTCGTTTTAGTCCCTCGGCATGATTCTAGAATAATGGGATTAATCTTTTCATTTGCACCTTAAGATTGGCGTTAAACTAGCATGATTCTAGAATAAAGATTTCGGTCAATAGGTTCTCAAGTATAACGGGATTAAACTTCTGATTTGCACCTTAAGATTGTCCTATAACAGTTACTTGCAGGAAACTCGTGCTATGCACGGGATGAATTCAAGTACACACAATTAGTTTACAACTCAAGCTCTGCACGAAAACTTTGAAAATCAAGAGAAAACTAAAATCGGTTATAGATTTATTCTGTACTAAGCGACGGGGCGTTGTGGTTAACCTTTCACTTTGTAATCATTGATAAATTTGTAAAAATTTCCTAAAGTTATTAACCTTTGCTAAGTAATGATAGTCAAGGTAGTGAAAAAATCACTTCTTAAAAAAATTAAAATTGAGAAAATGAAAACTTACAAACCCATGTGGATCCGTATGAGTCTGAAAGCTTTTGTTATAGTATGGATTCTTTTTACCTTTTGATTCCCCTCCCATAATATTTGCATTATTTCGTATTTATTAGCCTATTTTTAGCTCTTAAAATCCTATTATGTCTTACTTCTTTCATGCTATTTCAGCAGTAAATTCTAAAATATTTTTGCATTTCTCTTGTATTATTTTCCTTTTCATTTTCATGTTTATCAATATATTTTTATTGATAGAAAATTTTCTCAAATTTATTATATGATGACACAATCATGAATCTTATATGGGTCATGCTAACGGGTGCCATAGTGTACCCGTTAAGGGTACAAAAAGTACACTTTTGTGGGTCTCACTTGCACAAAAAAGTACACTTAAAGATGTACTTTAACGTACAAGTGTACTTTTAAATTGTACTTGTTTGTACTCTTAATGGATGCACTATGGCACCCGTTAGTATTTCTCATCTTATATATAAGATATGCGACTATCCATCATGCAAAATAGTGATGGACAATTTTTTTCCTTTTACCTTCTACGATTGAAAAAGAGAGGATAAAAGGTGAACAAATGTGAAAATAAAACATGAAGCAGGGAACTCAAGAATGTCCCAAAAGAAAAGGGTAAAAAAATAGAATGGTTAGATGCTCTAAAATACAGGCTCAATATAAAATGTGATTGGAAATATTTGCCCCATGGAAAATTATAATGAGCATGAGAACAATTTGTAGTTGCTAAAAGCTTTTTTGTATGAGTAAATTAGCTTCTTTTGTATGAGTACGGAAACTCATTAGTATCGACTGATATCGTTTTATGTGTTTCGAATTTCAAGTGAATTCTTACCTAACGTTCTCTCTATCTCATTTGGAGGTTCATTTTTTAAGGATTGTATTTTGGTACAAAAGGAACCATCTGGTTGGTAAACAAATATTTTTTACCCCTGCCAAGTTTTTAAAATATTCTAAAATAAATTGCTATATATCAATTAGAACCGATGAATCTCTAGAACATTTTTTCGTTTTGGCTATTATAAACTACATAAAATCAAATAAAAAATTCATATTAAGTGGTTAGGTACTAAAAATTGCATTAAGAGAAAATAAGAAATTTATGTAGAAAGTCAAGAAAGTGGCAATTACGTACCCATTGAGTGGTTGGTGTTGTTTTTACGGACCAACTTCTCATCGCATAGGATGCACGATCTTACACGATGTGCTTCTTTGGCTACCATTTTGTTTGATCGAGCGTTTGACGTTTATTGTTTTGTCTTTTTCGGTTGGGCCTATGAAAGATATAAAAAAAAATGAAGACATTATTAATTAAAAACTTAGCAGTAGCATCAAACAAATCTTTGTTTGCCAACCAGTTGATTCCTTTTGTACCAAAAGACAATCCTTAAAAAATGAACCTACAAATGAGATAGAGAGAACGCTAGTAAAGAATTCACTTGGAATTCGAACACATAAAACGATATTAGTCGATATTAATGAGTTTTTGTACTCACACCAAAAAGAAGCTAATTACTCATATAAAAAAGGTTGATGGAGCTGCGAATTGTTCTCATGCTCATTATAATTTGCTATGGGGCAAATATTTGAAATCCATCCATCTGCTTGCACATTAACCCAACATGGTGAAAAAAAAGTTAGATCTTTCTTGAACTAAGCCAAATCCAAACGATTCAAGCAGCGGAAAAAATAAGAAATTGACAAAAGACCCTTGAAATTCCACGTTCACTTACAAAAGAACTATTCAAGTACTTCTATCTCTATAACGTGAGATGTAGTGCAATTTAAATGGGTAGTGTAATTAATTTTAAGAGATAAATTTGAATGATTATGAATTTCTAATTCTAGCTAGATAATTATCTATATAAATAGTTAAATGTAGAGATCTTGAAGATAGGATGGGAAAAGATTTATAAATATGAAATTCAAAAAGATTTGCCTAATTACGTAAAAGGAAATGATGTTTGCATTCTTAATTTCTTCTTCTTCTTTTTTTGGCTTGCATTCTTTATTCATTTATTTTAGTTATGCAATAATTTACTCGTCATAACCATAAATATTAGTGTAAGGTTTCCTTCACCACCACAATTTTCGACTTAATCAATAGAAACTCTATATGTTTCCGTCATTAAAAAATTATTCCATAAATGGAGGATTTGGTTAACTTACTGGATTCTTTTAGATATTCAAGAATAATAATAACTCCGTAACCCTGTTGGCCAACCAATTACCACCACTTGTCAAGCTTACAGCCCTTCTCGCGAAAACCCATCCCGCAATACTATATAAGATTTTATCATAATGCCCAAGTCATGGAGCTATTTCTTTTATTTGATATTAATAATTACGTGCAATACATTGCTCTATGTTATAGTCATACATTTGTCGGAGCTGTACGCAGCGGAACTGGGGCCCTGTAGTGAGTGCCCTCACTACAGGGTATAGTGAGCAATGGTGACCATTGGATACGACAATCAATAGTTCAGATTTAAAATAAACTCTTCCATGTAAGAGATTATTCTTACATGGAAGAGTTTTTTTTTTTTCTCTTCTCTAAATCTGGACTATATATTAATTACCGAATCGAATGGTTACCGTTCCTCACCCTGCAGTGAGTTTGGCTCACTACATAGCCCCCTGATTCCGTACCTAGCCTTAACCGTGTCCAACATTTTTTTAGGTTTTGATGTACCAACGTAACCACATCATAAGCAATTTTTTAAGGTAACTTGATTTAGACGGCTCTCGCACATTTCAAAATGTGAAATGTAAGTAAAAATGGGAGCGTATAGGATTTACAAGTATATATCAGAAGGAATTAGAAATGAATCCTTTCAATAAAACTATCCCAGGCGATTGTTGAAGATCCCTCACAATTGTCGGCACACCTCAAATTGTTATCCGTAGCAATCTTGCACAACAAGTAAATATTTTTGGAATGTCATGGGTAGTTACTCGAGAGAATATATTGTTTACCAAAATTAATAGAAAATGCATCATTTTAGAATCCTTCCAAGAAATTGTCTCATCCAATTGTTGGAGCTCTCCACAAGTGCCTGACTCCAAATCAAATTGTTATTGGTAACAATCTCTTGCACTGTGAGAAAATTCTTACATTGTCTAGGACACTTACTAGAGAGAAGCTAGTGTGAATATGGAAATGAATCTAGTATTTACCGAAAGAAAATGCAAATGAATCTTTCCCAGAAACTATCTCAGGCACTTAATGTGAATATTTCCGCTTACAAGTGTCGGTTCCGCACCAAATTTTTACCCGTAACAATCTCTTGCACTAAGGAAAAACTACTCCATTAAACTTTTATTCTGAAGAGAATCTAGCATTTCGTCAAACGCAGAATGGAAACAAAATTTTGAGCCAGAATTTTTATGTGCTCATCAAATATCTTTATGTCAGTTAATTTGTTAGTACGTTGGTCCAGTTCCTAATTCATAAAAGGAAAAGTAATTTTGGAATATAATATAACTTTTCTAGCAACTTCCCTCATTTTCAAGCAAGGATATCGTATTTTTCCTTCTCTCTATACTGTAATTTTTTTCTTTATTTTACTAAAAATACAACATATTTTCTTTTTATTTATTTTTTGTCGCTAATTTTGATTTTTATTATCTTTTGTCGCTAATCAAACAGACCCTAATGGTTTGGTGGATTTTCCGGAGATAGCATGGAAAAAGTGTGCTGCAATGGGTAACTCTATCACACAACCCCACATGCTCTTCTCGCGCACATTCGCTCTTCCCTCTGGCCGTTATTCTCAGTTTTGCACCAGCACTCATTACTCTTATACTCTCTCTCCTCTCTCTCGTTTCACATGTGACCTCTCTCTCTCTCTACACTTCGACCGCCATTAACAACTCCTCCTCTCTCGAACACCTGTGTTGATTGCTTGGTGTTTTCTCAGTGGTTTTAATCTGAACGCCGATCGAAATGTTCTACTCTCACCAGCTCCTGGCTCGGAAAGCCCCACTCGGACAAATATGGTGATTCAATACTTCTTTTCGTTTTCTGTATACTTAATCGCACTATTCTTCTTCCTCTAAAATGAATTGTCGATTTCACCGTCTGTGAATTGTTGTAATTCATGGGCTGAAATGGAATTGGTTCTTACTCTGTTTTTGTTGGATTCTTAGTTGACGACTGTTTCTGGAAATTCACGCCTAATGTGTTTTCGATTTCGTTAAATTCAAGTAGTGAATTGTATTTCACACGAATCATTGTCTAGTTCTCAATAGCTAACGCGAATTGATTGGAATATTCGCATTCTACTTGTCTCCATTACTTGAATTGTATTCCTGAATACTTGGTTTGTTTTGTGTGTTAGCTCCAACCGCCAATAGTTTATGCGATGGAATTGGTACTAGTCCTTACTCCATTTTCCTTCTGTGAAGTATCAGTCCCAGATTTGGTTGTATTTATGTCGTCTTCTACAAATTTTGGCCCACTACAGTGCCAATTTCCATTAACCCTCTCTGTTTCTATAATCTAGCGAAGAGGACTTCAATTTTGGTTCTCTCTCGCTTACGATGAAGGTTTATGGTTATGATTTTCGTCAAATTTTCTTAAACTCGCTCTGTTTCTGAAATCTAACGATTGTTCTTTGAAATTTTGTTCTCGTCTTGCAATGAAGGTATACAACTAGAATTTCTGTTCGATTTCCATCAACTCTCTGTATTGTTAATTTGACGAGTATGGTTTGATTCTCTCTCTCTCTCTCTCTCTCTCTCTCTCTCTCTCTCATGAAGGATGGCGGCGACAATGCACGCGAAGATCAATCGGAAGAAGCTTGACAAGCTCAACATCATCAAAATCTGGTCCGTTAATTTCATCTCTAATTTCTATACTGCTTCAATCGAATTTATACTTCCATTAAAATCGAGCCACTAACTTTTATCTGAAACTGACAGCGAAGAAATCCTAAATCCATCGGTTCCAATGGCTCTCAGACTCTCTGGAATTCTCATGGGTAAGCTCCGTAAATATACCTCAATTCTAATTTTCAACCTCTGTTATCGACTTAAGTTGAGATTAATAGTTGCCTTGATTGTGGCTTGTCCTCAGGCGGCGTAGTGATCGTCTACGAACGAAAAGTAAAACTCCTTTATGGTAAGCTTATAAACATTTTATTCTAGTAGTAGCTTGTTTAGCTCTCTTTTAGACATCTGAATTACTGTCTGATTTGCTTTTTCTGTTGCGTATTTGTAGATGACGTGAATCGCTTTTTGGTATGTATGTGAACTCCCTCGGTTCTTTACCCTCTATTTTTTTTTGCTTAACTCACTAATTTGAAGAACTTGAAGAAGATGAAGTCTAGAATAACGCCGTCACTGGCATTTATCAGGTGGAGATAAACGAAGCATGGAAGGTTAAATCCGTACCGGATCCGACCCTCCTGCCCAAGGGCAAATCTCAAGCAAAGTCAGTCCCAACTTTCTGTTCATTCTGCTTCTTAGCACGATTTGCTTACAATAGTTCAAGTTAATTTTAGCATTTTAGCATCATTTTGGTATAGGGTATAATTAGGCGCATGATAAGAATTTAGCATGATTTAGTTACAGTAGTTCATGTTTAAGTGGTGGCGCACTATAGCGGATAGCAGGATGTTGTAGGTTTCTCAGTACAACTCCAATGAAGCATTAGCCAGTGAAGGGTAGGATTGTCAACTCACATAGCTATTGTATTTGAGTGAAAATTCTACTGAATCAGGTACTCAGGTTCCATCTTTGTTACATAATGAAAATACAAGTGCAAATGGCCTTCTTACAATTTAGCAGGATTTGGTTACAGTGGTTAGCCCTCTACCACTTTAGCCGGCACTCGGCAGCACCATGTTTAAAAGTATAAGGCATAACCAAGTAGTGAAGGGTAGGATTGTCAATTGGTAATTGATTTTCATACCCCCAAATTGACATTCACACACTCTTTTTTTGTCTTTTAGTAAACTTTTACACAATAATTTCACTAAAAGACAAAAAAAAGAAAAAGAAAAGAGGTGTGGATATTAATTTGGGGGGTGTGGAAATCACTCCCCTTCTCAATTTCTGTTTGTATTGAATATGCTCTCCATGTTTTGAAGGTATGAGGCTGTTACTTTACCTGATAACAATCAAGAGGCAGAGCTTGGAGAGATTGAACAGTCCCTCAACTATACAAACACAATGATGGGGTTCCAGGAAACTGCCTATTTTGCTATGGTAATTGCCTAAAGTTTCTTCTTTCCTCTCTCTGATTGGAAACAGCAATGCAGGTCACAATTCTTTGAATAAAAAGTCTAAGGAAACAATTTTAGAACACAACTCCTGATATAATTGTGTCTAAAGTCGTTTGATGTGTGCGGGACTCTTATGCATTGAATTATGTCTGAAGTTATTTTATGAAGTTGTGTTTCAAGCATTACTCTTAACCTCCTTTGTTTTCAATTTAGAAAATTCAGGTAAAAAATTGGATCTCTTAATTTTAGTAGAAATTTATTCAATTATGAATCTGAGTTTAATTGAATTTTGAGGTGTTACCCACATTTAATTCCCTGTAAAAAAGAAGGCCAGTGATGCTAGTAGTGTATCCAATTCATCCAATACCCCCTAACAAAAGCCTGCTTGTCGTTCTGTGTGTGCAGCGGCTAGATAATGTGGATGAGCCCTTTATTAACAACGAGCCAAGGGAAGAACCTCAATCCGAGCAACACCATCAAGGTTTTCTACTTGTCCTTGTACCCTCCTGCTTCATGATCCTTTAAGCATGTCTACATTCCTGTTTTTGTTCTGAGTTCATCTTCTTAACAATGTGCCAGTATATCATCAACTAACCCCTCTTGCCCTCTCTCTCAGCCGATGCTGATAATATCACGTTATTTGAAAGATTCGATTCGTATCAGACTGATACAAATCTCTACAGTCGCTTCGAAAGGTATGTTCTGGGTATTAATGGATTGTAAATTCTGTTTTAAGGATTTTCTTACTCCACTTTCCAACAATGTTATCACTCTGCATGTACAGCTTCTATAGTCATGTTCGTACCTCTAAAGCAAGGGAACTCTGTATTTTGGTAGTTCATGAACTTGTTTTTGTTTTCATTTTGTTTTTTTGGGGTCGTTTTGGTCCTTTTGGATGGCATGGCAGGTTTGACATTGAAGGGGATGATGAGACACAGGCCAATTTTACTTCTCAAGAACGCACGGAAATTCTGAGTTCTCTCATACCCTCTCCACCTCGCCCAGCTGAGCCTCAAAAACGTAAGCAACAGAATAATAATGCTTCTGCTGCTCATAAAACCGAGGGTTGAAAATCACACAAATTTAGGGGTAGTTTTCCATTTGATAAAATGAAAATTTGCTAAAATCAAGTGGATGATTTTAGCAAATGAAGTGGGGAGGAGATTTTAACAACAATGAATCTGGATATACATATGTCCAGATTCATTGTTGCTAAAATCTCCTCCCCACTTCATTTGCTAAAATCATCCACTTGATTTTAGCAAATTTCCATTTTAGCAAATGGAAAACCATGCCTTAGTTGAGGGTTGTTGGTAGTTACGAGGTTAACCAGAAATGATTAGTCCCAATTACAAATGAAAGGAACTGTGCAAGCTATTGTATTGATCACTTAAGAAGTTAGTATTCCTTACAGAAGATAAGCATGCATCTGGGCAACAATGATGGTATGCTGAATCCATTGAACGCATGACCTAGCAATGCATTTATGATGATTGATATTAAGCATGTAAGATCTCATACAAATACTACTATTCGAAAAGAAAGCAGAATGTTGTAGGTTAATTTCACATATTTGTTGCTTTTACCCCATCCAATAGCTAATTGTGCCTATGTTATGGTTGAAAAGTAATTTTCTTATACGCATACATGAAAAACACGTATCAGTATATCACCATCTTTCTGGGCTAACAAAGCATGTCCAAAGGCTGAACCAATAGCATTTGAGGAGATCAAGGAAGTCACATTAGGCTGATCCCAGTATACAGCAATTCAACTTCTGCAATTGGTATACCTAAATAGTCTCGACTCTCTGATTTATAAAAATGATGGCGGTTGAGTTTTTCTTCTCTGTTAGTCCATTATAATGCTCTGACGTGGATAGAGCGTTCGAGTCTTACTCCTTAAGGTTCTTAAAGTATGGATGCCCATTTATGTCTTATGCAAAAAAACAAGAATACACACTTGAGAAGCAAAACAGCCATGAACATTAGATAATTCTAAAGCCCATTCCCATGTACCATGATCAATGACGTATAAACCTGAAAACATAACGTTATCCCTCTAGAATGTCGATATGCTGACTTCAGGCTCTCTTACAGCTGATGAGATCCTGGACCAGCATCCCGAAGACCAGGTTTATCACCAACCGGATGAAGGAAAGGCAGCTAGTCAGGTAGCCTAAATTGTTTATCTGCAAGTAGTGCAACAATGTGCAACAAAAAAGAACAATACTTGACGTAGTATAAAATTAACAAATCTCAAATGTGCATTGCTGTTAGCCCCAGCAGGATCTCCAGAGGCAAGAACCAACACGAAGGAAGGCAAGGAAGCCTGCAGCCTTTGCCATGGATTATGAGCAAACTATCATTCCAGGGCACATATACCAGTCATGGCTTCAGAGTGCTTCTGATATAGTGTCCAGAAAAGGAAGAAAAAGAAAGGTATGCCCATAATATGGAACTTTTGGGTTCTACGCACTGACTTGGAGGATATTTGAGATTGATTATAATAAACAACTACTTCATGTATTTCAGCGCTTCAATGCCATGTCTACCATGAAGATAGGCAACCTCATGGATTTACCGCCCACGGTACTACTCTGTGGGCTGTTTGGTTCTGGAAAGAGAGAAGTACATTACCCGGCACCCCTTTTGGAACTATGGGTGAGAAGTACCCAACCTCCCCATGATTCGCCTTCTGGTCAGATTTCTATTACTGTATCTTCTGAAGCAGTTTTTTTTTTTTTTTGGAAAAAGTTGAAGATAAGAATAGTTTACATTTGCATGCAGGGAAGACGTCCCCACCACAGCCACCAGAACCTTCTGCATCATCACCGGCAGATAGAGCACGTTATAACGACTCAATGGGATTTGTAAGTCACTCAATTAATCTCCTTAAGTGTTTCCAAAACAATACAATCTAGTTGATAAAAAACTTGTATTGTGAAAGCTTTATGAAGATATGCATGGTGGACTTGGCTCCCAATCATTTGGAGTTTCCATAGAGAAGCAACGGACAAATGTCAATGTTAATGAGATACCAACTGAAGTCCTCATGGAGGACCTAAGAAACAACTTTGTGAACAATGGTGTGAGAGTGAATGAAGCCAATGTGATGGTCACACCCGGAAACTCTGGTTTGTCCTGCTTTTCCAACCTGTGTCATCTCTCACACGCCTTAAGATTTCTGATATTCATGATTGTACACTATGCAGGAGATGAAGTAAGATCTATTCACAGTTCAGGATCTGGGCAGGGTTTCCAGTCTCATACTTCAGAAGGCAATTCAGGCAGGTTAGTAATATCATATGCATACATGTACCATACAATGTCCAGCCATTGGATTTTTGAGACGGGTTTGTTTGGAATCTTTATTTTGACATGTCATAACTGGTGCCTCACTAGTTAAAACTTATTGTAGTTGGTTTCAATTGAGAAGTTTTTACTGCTCAGGTCCAACAAAAAAAGGCCTTACTCTTCGTCTAGACACAGTGGCAGCGGCCTTGAACCAGTAGCTGAGGAGAATCCATGGCAGCACCCAGACCCGAATTTCAAGTTAGCCAGACTATCTGAAAATGGCCTGACACCTGAGAATGGTAAGTAGCCATCTGGTCTCTCTCTTCTACTTCGTTGAAAGCTACAGTCGGGTGGCTCTAGGTGGACGTCAGTTGGATTAATGGACCCATAATTTCAATAATAAGTAGATGGGGTACTATATTTCACATATTTACGAATTCTGGATATAATTTGCATGCATCTCAATTGAGCTGAATAAAACAGCATGGAAAAAATTGATATTGGAGTCAATATAGTCTTTCTTTGTCTATTCAAGGCTAAGCTGCTCTTTTTATGTTTCGACTTTGGAATCCAGTAATCAATGTGAGAAAAGTTGCAAATTGGAGTTATGGAATTGTGGGAGGTTGAATTAAATTAATAAGATATGCTTTACATATAATTTCATCTAACAGGAGGTTCGTTTTGTTGTATTTGTCTTGTGAAGAGAACATATACGCATGCCCCTACCCGACAAGATTCATGGACCGCTATTGTCTATCGTTGTTATGTCATTAATATTGTGCTTCTGGGACTAACTTAAATAGTACATTTAACTTCTGCAGATCTTCTGGTGGAAACTGGACCTACACAAACCCAACAACCAATCATGAATCCACACATCGATCAGATAACTAACTCCATTCGAATGTAACATTGTTTTCAAGTCTTTTTGGCTAGTACGATGACCTTCCGATAAATCTAAATTCAGTTATTTATGCTTCATATTGGACTTGATGCCTACAGGCACCTGAAGACTCATTTTGATACACTAGGATCCTCTGAAAAGGAATCCCTAAACCAGCTAGCCTTTGGAATGAACAAAAAAAGAGCAGCCCATCTCTTCTATCACACTTGTGGTATCAGCTTATCCATTTGCAAGTTTTCCTTTTCCAGCTTGAACAATTTCGCTTAGCAGAATTTGACGTAGAAATGCTTTCTGTGCAGTTCTAGCTTCTCGTGATTTCGTGAGAGTCGAACAACACGTGCCATATGGGGATATTCTCATTTCTAGAGGGGCAAAGATGTGATAAAGTCAAAGTGAGAAAACCTCTATGCCGTAAATTTCTTCTGCAATCCTTCTCTCCGGTGGATTTCATGCTGACAATTTTTTCATTTTCTTTCTTGTGACTTGCAAAGTAGAATAGGATAATTTGGGCACAATTGTTATTTAGTCTGAGGAAGCAATGGGTATGACTTTTAGAGAGATGCACATAATTTTTGTGGATAACCGAGGCCATATTTCTGGTAAATTTGTAATCTACATTTATCTTGCACGTTCAAGAGTCGATATAATCTTGTAATTTTCAGCGGTTAGTTTGAAGTTTATATTGCTCGACTGTTAGAATTCGAACTGCGTAATTCGAACATTTTAGGTTTGGAAATTGCCATAATCTTTTCTTCCTTCCTATGTTGCAACAGCTCTTCCGAACTTGTTTTGTGCTTGTGTTGGAATTTGAATGACTATATTGATTATGCATCTGGCATGTCTATTTGGACTTGCATTCGGTATGTATACGTTCAGCAGTCAAGTTTGCTCATTTTACACATGTTTTATCACTTCATGTGGCTTTGTATATACTTTTCTAGCCGTGTCTTGGAGACAATTTTGGGTATGGAGAGGGTATTGTCACGTGGTGCCCGGCACTTCATCCGAGCCATCTAAATATGTTTTGGACAGCCCAGATTTTAAGGGTGGCATTTTTGTAAATTTTGGGAGAAAATTTACCTCAACAAATTTGGGTTATCCAAAACATGTTTGGACGGCTTGTAGGGATGGCAATGGGTCGGTTCGTTCGGGTATTGCCATATCCGAACTCATTACCCCAAACTAGATGGGTACCCAGAACCGAACCGAAACCCGAACGGGTAGGGGAAATTGAAGCCATAACTGAACCAATCGGGTATCGGTTCGGTTTGGGTACTCCCCGTTAAATTAGAAAACAAAATAAAAATGAAATAATTATGAATGAAATTCAAATATGAAAATCAATTAAACTGGAGATGCCTCAGACCCGTCAATTAAAAAGGTATACAGATAAGCATCTAGATATTTTAAATGCAAAACTAATATACATCTAAGTAGAAATTAAATGCATTGAAGCTATACATAGGCTAAACTTCTACATATGAAGGGTAATTTTGTAATTACAAATATCCGGTTTGGTTCGGTTTGGGGAACGGTTCGGTTATCAGCTCAAACCATAACCAAACCGAACCCGTTCGGTTATCTCACATCCCATACCATACCCGCACCCACGGGGAATATTTCGGTTATGGTTCGGGGAAAAAAACCGGTTATAATTTGGGTACCCATCGGTTCAGTCGAGATTGCCATCCCTAATGGCTTGAATGTGGTGCCGGGCATCACGTGGCACTACCCTCTTCGTACCCAAAATCTTCTAACGTGTCTTGACTATTCAGAGTAGCCCAATGCAATGTCCTTTCCCTTGAATGATCTCCTAATCACATGGTGTGCATTGTTCAATGTAACAAAAGCACATGGCAAAGGCTCTTTTAAGCTAGACATTACCTTGAAGCAAAAGAGAAGATAACTTAGAATGCTACATGCACATATAATTGTATAATATAGTTTGCAGCTTTAATTAGAGTTTGTAGCTTTAATTAGAAAGCTTGTTAAGTACCAACTCAATTAAAGGGGAAAAAATGGAATTGACTTTGAATTAGCCAGTTGGCATTAGCTGCACCTTGTGCCTTTCCTTCTCTTTGGAGTTGCATTTGTTAAGACTTTGTGTATGATTGCGGTTGGTGGTGTTAAGACCATTACTTTAATCCAATATCTAGTTTGTTGTAATGCTCATGATATTTGTATATCATCTTCTCTTGTTTGGGAAAAGTAATATGACACCCACTTGAAAATAGACCATTTAACTTAAATAATCCCTATGCAACAACAAGAAGTCCATGAATCGAGGTGCGCGAAAATTAACCTGAACACCTGGTTATAAAAATAAATAATAAAAAAATGGTGCACACAGATTGTGTACAGATGGGTTTCGTGGAGTCCATGCCGGGGGTCAGACAGAAATTGTATAAATCATTCATTAATTTAATATAATTTTTCGAGTCACCCCATTAAAAATCAGCTTAATCAGATAACTTTAACTGTTTGATCCAATTATTCAACTTTACATTCAGAGTTTAGGATATGAATTCTGAAGGAATTTTGAAGAAAATTTAGACAATTAGATGAAGCATTAATGATCATTCGATTGAGCAGTTTTATGGAGAGGTAACTCAAAATTTGTTTTGAAGCTAATGAATGATTTGGATAATTTGTGTGGAAACCCGACGTGAGCCCCATGCACCCATCTGTGGATAAAGGGTCTATATGCATAGACTTGTTTTTTTTTTTTTTTTTATGTAAATGGGCTCACAAGAGGATCAAATTGTTCAATAAATTTTTGTTTCCCATTTGATAAAATCAATATCAATTAAGGTTTTGTTTTCCATTTGATAATGATTTTTATCAAAATCTTTCTTATTTGCTAAAATCCACCCTAGTGATTTTATTGACTCTCCTTAAACTCTCACACACTCAAGTGATTTTATCTAATGAGTACACATTGATTTTATCAACTCTCCTTAAAACTCAACTTTTATGCGATTCCCATTTTATCAAACGGGAAAAGTAAAACGGATGAAAGAGGTTAGGCCACAACCCACCCAATTTATTTGGAGCTTCCTACACCCATTATTTTTACTTTCTCCGTCCCTTTTTAAGTGATCACTATTGAAATACGTGCAATTTCAAATCCCTAAAAAACATATTTCTTTATATTTTTTATTTTTTTATACAAAGTTAAAGTGCTCATATTGAGTACTTTAATTTGGTGCAAAAAAAATTTTAAAAACATGCTACGGAAAGTGCATTTTTTAACGGTTACAAAATACACTTTTTTCAAAGGAATCATTTAAAAAGGGACAGAGTGAGTAACTCTTTTTTGGGGATTTAATTTTGTTCACTGTCTTACTATCCTCTCTTCTATTGGTAGAGACAGTGTGAATCACACAAAAAGTGAAGTCATCCTCGCTAAAAAGTATATTGTAGGTGTGAGACCTACACCATCTCAACCAATAAAAGAAAAAGTAAAGTTCACCCTCTTTTAAGGAGGATGAACAAAATCGCACTCATTTTTTGGGATAAATCCTACACCAGACCTTATTCGTTTTGGTTTCTAAAAGTCATCCCTTCTCTTGTCCCGAATAAATTTTCTCTACTATTATTACTCTCATTTTTCTATGTATCTCTCTCGAGTCATCATCACGCAAAAGACCTCCCCCAAAATCTCAAAAGTAATCCAACATACTTTTACTTTGTTTTGCATTTCAGTGATTGACTTTATCTTGGAGGATCGCAACTTTGCTAAAATAAGCAGCAAATTTCAGAACGAACATGGCGAATCTTGAAACCCAAGCCAACCTAATTTTTTTAATAACGTCGCGTTGAAGGCTTCTAATGTTGAGAAACTTCCAATTGCAGCATTGGAATATTATATAAATAAAATCCCAAAATTATATATATATAAAAAAAAGTCATGTCAACGCGATTGGTCGGTTTTATTTGCTGATGATACACACACCGCAAATTCAACTTTAACGTATTGAGATATAGAGATGATCCGTATTATTGGTCGATTTATATTAGTGAATTTAACTTTATTGTATTGAGAGAATCATACCCAAAAAAAAAATCTTGGATCGCCAATGCTAGCCCAGTAGTCACGTTCACTAGTTTGTGTACCACGGTGAAAATTGTGTCATGCACACGAGAGATTTGTTTGAATAAATAAAAGCATGAGTGTCACCAGAGAAATTCAAGCAATTAATTAAACGGTTAAATGGTGTCTAAAAAAGATTTTTAATTAATAATATCTATATTCTTTCTCATTATTTCAATGTTGTTATGTAGATAGCAATAATAGTGAGTGTTGCCACCATGACACTTTTTTTGATTCGCAGCCTGAGAGAGGAGATTGCAAAGATGAATTCTTGCAGAATTTCAAAAGTAGACCGGAAGGAAGTTCAGTGTGCTCATCTTTTAGCCAAGTATGAGCTAAGACATTTTGTTCCTCACCCGGACACTGATGATGGAAACCACTCCTAGTGTTTTGTTGTTTAGTTGATCACGTTTCTTGTTTGTTCTTGTGGTTGTTTGTATCCTTGGCTTCGTTGTTTCAGCTTGCAGTGACTCCTATTGTTTGTTTCATGTTGTGATTATTAATGCAATTTTTATCTCTTTATTAAAAAATTTTTTAAAAAAAAAAGCGTGAATCTACCTTTATTGTATCGAGAGAATTATACCCAAGAAATGGAGAAATTTTTCAGTGTCGGGTGGGTATTGCCCACGTAGTACCCGCTCGGTAATCTCAGCCGTCCAAAGCGCGATCCGACGATCCAGAAAAGGAGAGAGAAAAAGAGGAGAGAGGGGAAATCAATTTAGGCCGTCCAAAACACTTTTGGACGGCCGAGATCGTGCTCGGCATGGACACGTGGTACCCATTGGTTACCCAATTTTTTTCCAAGAAATGTCTTGGATCGCCAATGTTAGCCCAGTAGTCACGTTCACTAGTTTGCTTACGGTGGCGAAAATGGAAAAACCTACGGGTACGGAAAGTTTGGACCAAAAAATGTACCGAGTTGCTTAGGGGACCCACTTTTGGGTCCATACGAGTGATCCGAAAATTTTGGTTTAAGCACTTTTAACCGTCCGATTGAGCTGAAATTTTGCGAGGCCACTCGGAAAAATGTTTTAAGAATAATGAACGGTTCGGATCGCTCGTGTATGACCCAAAAGTGGGCCCCTAAGCAGCTCGGTACATTTTCTGGTCCAAACTCTCTGTACCCCAAGTCGGGTCCGGAAAAGGAGAGAGAAAAAGAGGAGAGAGAGGAAATCAATCTGGACCGTCCAAAACACTTTTGGACGGCCGAGATCGTGCTCAGTATGGACACGTGGTACCCATTCGGTACCCAGTTTTTTTTCCAAGAAATGTCTTGGATCGCCAATGTTAGCCCAGTAGTCACGTTCACTAGTTTGCTTACGGTGGTGAAAATTGTGGGTCACGCACACAAGAACTTGTTTGGATAAATACCAAAAGCTAAAAAATAATCCACCGCATTAATAATGTCTATCACATTTGCTTTCTTTGACCAAATTGTTACTATTGTCCAATGATATCCGCTTTCTTTCATTTTTGAAATTTAAATGCACGGGTTTACCTCACCTCCGCTAGTCACGCCGTAAAGATCAACATTTTTACCGCGCGATAGGCTTACAATCAAAGATCTAAAAATTGTTTACTTCTACGTGCTACAAATAACATCGAAAGTCAACTTGATCGAACATCGGTTGATCTGTAAACAAATCATATAGAATCTGATGATTTATGTTTAAAATCATTTGGACCATCCAACTTAGGGCACCAAACGAACTGAGCAGCTCGAACCAATTCGTGGCTCAGCTCATAATCAAGTCGAATTTGAGTTTTTGGCTCGTTAGTATACGAGCTCGATAATGCTCGGCTCGTTTAAGGAGGTTCGTTAAGTTATTTACCTTGGCTTGACTTGTTATGAGTTTGGCTCATTTAAGAATGAGCCAAGCTCGAGCTCATGTTTTGGCAACTTAACTAAACGAGCTGAGCCCAAGCTCTATAAAGCTCGGCTCGGTTTAGCTTGTTTGCACTCCTAATCCAACTTATACACAATTTCTTTATGCATCATAAATGTTTGAACATAAATGAGTGGAACTCGTGTTTTGGCTCGTTAGGCCGAGCTCGAGCTCTATAAACTATGGCTCGGTTCAACTCGTTTGCACTTCTAATCCAACTTATACACGATTTCTTTATGCATCGTTGCGTTGCTGTTTTTCGATTTGTATTTTATTCTTTGTTATTTACTTTCCGATGTACAAAAAAAAAAATGTTCGAACAATTCTCTCATGAAATCTGTTATTCTTTCTGAGGCGTATGTAATTAATGAACGATTCGGATCACCACCGTTGTCCGATGTTGTAGCCCGTAGGTCCAAAGTGGGGTAAAAAGTGTTTTGAGTTTGGAGAAGTTTGATGGCAAAAGGTTTACGGAGCTGAGCTGCATGCACCTACCACTTTATTTAGGTAAAAACTATTCAGTACTCCCACATCACATCATTTTCATTCCTTCATATCCATAATTTCATGTAATCCTCCGTGGGCCCCACGATTCGACGCGAGAAAACGTGTTTCATAATAAGGTGTTGGGAGCAGGTGAACATTCTCCCCCACCCATGATGAGACTTGATCTCATCCTCATCATTACATACATACATACAGATCCCTATATCCATATACTTACTTGATTTGAAAAATCCACAGCAGAAATTCAACCATTTCTGATTCTCCTTCTTCTTCTCCAATTCTCTCTCTTCAATTTTTGCACCCCATAGACTCATCCAAATCCACTGTGTTCAACTCACCTGCTCAATTGCCTTTTCAGGCTTATTTCGAAGTCAAAAGGACTTCCCATTTATTTCACGCGGTTTTCAATCTTTTCGTACTCGTGACGGCATTTATGATTGTCCTTATTTCAGCGAATTCTCACTCGTTTGGTCACAATTTGGTTTGTTTGACGCGTTAGAGCTCTGCTGCACGTTTTCCTAGTCGACTCGGTGCTTCATTTTGGTTTCCAGTGATCCGAGCTTGGGTGAAAGAAACCTAGGTTTTGTCGTTGGTTACGATGATTGAGATTTGGAGATTACGAGAGCATCGGTTGGAGATTTTGGTGCTCGTCGTGTGTTTGCTGTATCAGAATTTAAGCTTGTGTTGTTCTCTTGACGATGAAGGTATGAGATTTTGCATTTCGGATTGATGTGTGAATAGAAGGATTGAAAGAACTGTTTTCTGAATTTGGTGAAATCAATGTTTGTGTGCGCAGGTTTGGAGTTATTGAGATTTGGAGACGGAGTGGCAATTGATGCATTTGGGGCTTTATCTAATCGGAATGTCGATGTTCGAATGAAAGATCCTCCTACGTCGTATGTGGATTTGTGAGTAGCGCGCATGAAGTTTCTACACTTTTGTGCAATTTGATTTTAAACTTTATTTCGATTTTTTTGTTCTTGGACTGATTAAAATTTTCTTCCTAGTTTGAATCTTAATTAAGACTTAACAAACACAGAAAAGAAACGAAAAGATTTTCACGAGTTTCATGAATTTAATGTCTGAAGGTTATGAACTCGTAGATGTGCAAGTTATGTGAGGTGTCTGGTATTTTACTGCCTGGTAAAAGGAATTTCTACCATCTCGTAGGGCTAGAATGTAAATAAGTAAAAAGTTTTGGATAATTCATTGTATTGTTTTATGCATAATCATGGTTTGTTTCAGAGGCGCAAATGCTTGGGTCAATAAACTAGTATATGTTATATTTTCATGGAATCCTTATTACTTAGTGCATTGTTTTTATCCTTCCCATGAAATTGTCAAGTGACGAACATCTTGTGTTCTCTTGGTGTTTTGTAATTGACTGTCTTTCTTTATTGTTTGCAATTTTGCATTATTCAAAACTATCTCAGTACTATAGTAGATTGATTTGCAGGCAAGGAACTTGGTATTACAATTAACTACAAGATGAATATATACCCTTCACAGAGAGAATACCGGGCCTAAAAAACTGAGAATATAGCGGGCATTGATAGATAGTTGATGGCTGGGTAATCATGCATATTAGTTGTCATTTGGAGTTTATGAACGAAATTGAAAATACCTATTAAGGATCTTGGTTTCGATCTAAGTAAGTTTTTGTGTGTGTGTGTGTGTGGGTTTGGCATAGTTATCCATGTATTATATGAAACAACACATAAAGGGATTGGCTTAATTTTGAACTTTTAAATAGTAGCAACAATTTGAAAAAGCAATATACTATCTGGTCTTAATATATTTAGACGCAAACAAATTAACTGTGAGTGGGAATATTGTTAGCTCTGGATCCATATAAATGGAGAATAATAATGTTATTGTGGATATTAGATCGTAGCCAGTGGATTTACAATTTCTTTCTACATTTTCATATGATTCGTGATGTATGATTGTTTTGACGCTGTGGGTATATGCTATTACCATGCAAACTACATTGTTTAATGATCAATATTCATATATTCTTCTATAAATTTGAAAAAAATGTTGACATGTTCTTCTGATCTTGAGTTCTTCTGTTTGGCATCTATAACTGTGTTTCACAATCAATAGCTCCCATTGTTGCCCGAAATTTGCAAATATTTGCGTTAGAAATCTTAAAAAGCTTGAATTGTTTGCTCCTGATCCCACTCAAACATAGGGCCTATCTTGAAGTTAATGAAACGCATCTTCATGTCAGTTTCATGACATCTGCTTTTGTTACTTTCCAGGAACAGTGCCAAAACTGCCAATGTAGCTCTTCGGAAGCTTCTACAAAAGCAAAAAGGACGTCCAAGCAAAGCTCCTGCACCGTTGCGATCACCATCATCTTCTCCATCGCCATCACCCAAATTAAGATCTTCATCACCATCAGCCAAATCTAGGGCTCCATCACCTTCTCCATTGCCTTCACGGGGACCACACACTCCACATTCTTCCCCTTCCCCATCTCCCACACCCTCCACTGCCCCTACTCCTGATGCTTCTCACCATCCCCTCGTCAGTCCAACGCCTCCGTCAACTGCAGAAAGCCCCAGTAATACAGTCAGAAGTTCCAACTCCAGTATTACAGCCAAAAGTTCCAACTCAAATAGTCATCGAGTTCTAATAATATGTGTAGCCATAGGGGTTCCTATGTTGATTTTTTCTTTGGTTGTTGGCATATTCTTTTGTCGAGGCAACAAGATAGTTGCTGTCAGACCCTGGGCCACAGGATTAAGTGGACAGCTACAGAAAGCATTTGTAACTGGTAATTTTCTCTCTGACAAGAATGAAAATTAGTTTCTGTTTCATATTCTAAGGATATCTAGAATGACAAAGCCTGCTCCTTTATGGTTGATCATTACCATAAATCGTCTTGTCAATTCGTTGCGTGCATTGCTTGTATTTGGTTATTTTCCTGCTCCAATTTTTCTCCCGAGCCTTGGTTTAGGGAAAAGTTTCATTTCACAGTACCTGTATTTTCATTGACAAATTCTTTTGATAGAGGACCTGTGTTTTTGTGCTTTTGTGCATGTGTTCTTTCACGTGTACCTGTGTCAAGCTTATAAAGAAGGCAGGTTACTGCCCCAGCATTCATTTTCCACTGTACAGTAACGAGTAAATATGAATTGCTTTAAGTCATGTTTCGATATAAATGCATGATTCTTTTCTCTTCTCAGGTGTGCCAAAGCTCAAGAAGTCAGAGCTTGAAGCAGCCTGTGAAGATTTCAGCAACGTGATTGGTTCTTCACCAATTGGAACAGTATACAAAGGGACTTTGTCTAGTGGGGTTGAAATAGCTGTTACTTCAATTGCTGTGACATCTGCCAAGGAGTGGTCAACTAATCTGGAAGCTCAATTCAGGGACAAGGTAGATCAGTATAAGTATAATAGCATTATTTGTTTCTATTCAGTTCCCCTTTCTCTTAACGAGTCATTCTACTTTGCTTTCAGATCAAATCGTTATCAAAAGTGAATCACAAGAATTTTATGAATCTGATTGGCTATTGCGAGGAAGATGAGCCTTTCACTAGAATGTTGGTCTTTGAGTATGCTCCAAACGGGACACTCTTTGAGCATTTACACAGTGAGCATCTAACTTCTTTTGTCATTTTTGTGCATATTACTAATTTGTTTACTGGCTTGATATTTTGGTTAGACAGATGAAAAACAACCTGGAAAGGGATATTAGTACCTATAAGGGGTTTACATTTTCTTGTGCTAACATTTGTATGAGCGAGGTTTCGTGACTTAATTCCTAATGTTTCTTAGGCCTCAGGTTAAACCCCAAGGGTTGACAATCATCTAATTTGTTTTATCCTTGAAGACCGTCAAAATCTTAATCAAGCTCTTTTATATACCAGAATATATTAATTATTTAATTATCCTCTGGCCTTAGTTGTAGATTGATACCGAGGTTTATGTTGACTATTTTGGTGCTGAAGAGGCTATACCAATATTATGTATGGTTTGACTAATTCATCTCACCACCACAAGGATAGTCTGTCTTGGCTACCAGCTTGGCTTTGATCTTTTCCTTAAAAATGAAAAAGAACTAGATAACATTGAACTTTTTCCCATGGTCAACTAGACATAAGGAATTCCTAATGCCTAGCTGTGTTGATATGGTAAAACAAATGACCAAGAAGTAAGAACCCACGAAGAACATGGGCAATATTTTTTGTATTCTTAGTTCATACCTAAAAATCTTCAATTTGGCAATTGATCAAATGGCAATAATAAAAGTCATTGGATTAACACAGGAATGGAAAAAATGAAGAAGATAGAGAAGTTGAGATGTTAAAAAATTCCTTGTTATATATTTTTCTCTTTAGAATAGTAAGGTTCCTCCATTGCTTGTGATTTACTCCTACATGGAAATGTAGATTTCAGTATTCTTGTATTGTGTGCCGGTTGACAACTAATTCCCATTCCTCGTTTGCTTCCTTTTGCATTGACTGTAAACCTCCTGGAAGAAATCCATTAGATCGATCTCTAACCCTTTTGCTCTCTGCAGTTAAAGAAGCAGAACACTTGGAGTGGGGGGTGCGGATGAGGGTCACAATGGGCATAGCATATTGCCTTGATCACATGCACCAACTGAAACGACCGATCGCCCACAAAAACCTCAACTCTTCATCTATCCATCTAACCGAAGACTATGCATCAAAGGTCTCAGATTTTGTTTTGTTGGACAAAGTAGCTGCAGCTGAGATGGACTCGCATCCAGAAAGCAATGTATATAGTTTTGGCGTCGTTTTGTTTGAAATAGTCACCGGTAGAGTTCATAGTGGGTCAATTGAGGACTGGGCATCGGATTACTTGAGAGGGGACCGTTCCCTTAGAGGTATGGTGGATCCAACTTTAAAATCTTTCAATGAGGAGCAGATTGAACAAATAGATGAAATGATTAAATCCTGTGTTAACCCGAACCCTAAGCAAAGGCCGCAAATGAAAGAGGTCTCCGCAAGGTTGAGAGAGATAACATCAATAGGACCTGATGGGGCGGTCCCGAAACTCTCTCCTCTTTGGTGGGCAGAGCTTGAGATTCTGTCTGTAGAAGGAAGTTGATAGATGAAACTTGAGCCTGCAATTCAGCACTCAATTATTTTTTGATTATTTTTCTTTCTAGGCGCAAAGACGACCGTAATGTATATAACACAGAGGCAAAAACAATGTTGAGTCCTCTTTCCTATGTTATTTGATTGTTCTTTTGTAAGCTGTTAAATGCAGAAGAAAAGCAAGTGTGTAACTTGTTGAAGTGTTTTGAGTTTTAAATTTTTCCGGTATTAATCGTTTCCTCAATGTCTTAATGTTCACCCCTAAATTTATGTAAGCTGCAATAAATATGGAATAATTTTTTGATGCAACAAGTAATATTCAAATATGAGATTTTTCGGTATTTTTTAGCATAGAGGCTTCCGAGTTCAGCCTCTCTTCAATCCCGGTTTTTTTTTTTTTTCATTCGTCGGTGATTTAAATTCTTAAACGTCTGGAGTTGGTTTTTGTTCTATTTCCTGCATTATTTGAAACATTAAACGTGATAATCTTTGCCAACTAGAGAACTTGTTCATGTTTGTTTTTTGTAAAGCAGCTCAAAATCCCAGGTAATCAACTGCAAAAAAAGTGAAAAGGAAGAAAAAAGTAGGACTGATGTTTACGGTAAATGTAGTTTTCTTTGGAAATAATTTGTTGGAAAAAATAATTTGTTTTTAACGACAAGTTGGAGGAAAATGAGAAGAGAAAAGGAAAAAGGTTCATCGGTAAAAAGCTGCATTCTAAAAATCAAGTACTCCAATTAGGAAGTGACAGAAATGCGAAAGGATAAGAATCGAAATAGGAGGAAATAAGTTTTTATTCAATGTCTTGTATATTTCTTCTCTTTCTCCTCTATTAAAATCCTTCTTACCGTAATTTTCCAATAGATCCTTTACTCATTCTCTCAATTCTCGCTATGAGCTCACGCTACCAATATTTCCTCTTGTGAATCTTACGAATTTGGGATACTTTTGAAAAATGCTTTCGCGCGCATGCACTTTCTGTAATGACTCAAGTCACGACATTTAATAGATACAATTTAAACAAATTTGTCTTATAGTGTACTAGCAGGAAACCCGTCTATGCACGGGTGATGAAACATTCATATAATTCATAGACTAAATTGATAGAACAGATAGAATAACACTACAAAAAATCGTGCTAGCTAGAGCTAAATTAATATTTATCTCCACCAAAATTAAAAAGAATCAAAGTGCCTACCATAAAAATTTTACTCAAATCTATGCAATACATGCTACTGAATGTTTAAACTAAAATGCATTTTGCGAAATATTTAAACTAATGTAGAAAACTCTATTAGGAATGGCAATCATACCCGCCCCAACCCGAACCCACCTTGCCCCGCCCCCTAACGGAAAGGATTTTTTTTTTTTTTTTTCTAATTTTTTGGGTAAAGGGTAGGGCTAGGGGTCTAAATTTTCAGGTAAAGGGGAGAGTTAAGAGGAAAAAAATAAAAACCCGATCGGGTTAGGGTAGGGTTAGGGGGAGTAGTGCCCCACCCCAATACCCGCCCCGATTTATATCTATACGTTTGGAATAATATTGTAACCCTAACATTTTCATTTAATTTCAAAAGTACCACAATATATATAAAGAAAATCTTTCATTTTAAATTTAGGGAAACTTCAATAACGGCAAAACACCGGTAGCTTCTCGTAACGAAATTCAACCCAAACCGGAGGGGCTGTAGAGAATCTGATCATGCACCCCCATTTAAGAGGTTGAGAGACATCCAAATAAGTTCTGATCCTTAGGAAACGACCATCCCGACTACCGGTGTTAGGAATAATAACCTCATCTACATCGCCAAACTTGAGGCCCAGCTTTACACCAACATCTTTAGAAAGGTACTGAAGGGGAATGCCCCACGCTTGAACCCACACCGGCGTAATGTTGAAACAGTAATGCTTCGGATGGATATTGGGCTTCCATCGTTCCAGATTCAGATAATGATTATTAAAAAACCTGGGCTTGCCACGGAGAACTCGAGTAGCATCCATTTCGGTAGGGAAGATGAACTGAAAAATCCCATCCCCAGCAACAAGAACGCGAAATTTTTTTGGGTTTCCCCACACTTTTTCCATGGTAGATCTGAGACCCACAAGATTAGGAGGTTTTTGGGAGATCACCTTACCAAAGAGGCTTGTGCGGCACTCGGCTTCACTTGCCACAACATCATCACGTGAGAGGAGAACTTCTTCCTGTTCATCTTCCGTGAGAGTGAACGAGCGGAAACGGAGAGACAAATCATCATCATCTTGATTGCTGGGTTCATTTTGAGAATGAGAAGACGGATTCATCATACTAGTAACTAGATATGAAGATTCAATAACAAAGTGTAATCATTTGATCTGTCAATATATACCATAGGAGCAATTTTGTATCGTACATACAATCCCAGCGAGAAAAGCGTTAGGTGGGACTTGAATTTTAGAGTAAAAGCAATGTCAAAGTCGTTTCTTAACTAACGTTGTTGACCAAGCGGTTTTGAGATTTAATTTACTGGGAGTTCGTATGCGATGCATCGATCCCACTATTGTAATGCCCCTAAAATTTGGGTACGTTAATAATAATACATTAATAATAAATAAGGTCTTACAACAATATTCCAAAAGGAATTTACACTGATCTCCCTACTATTACATTCATCAAAAATGATATATACACTCCTCCACAGCCACTCCCAGCCACACCCACTCTCACATGGGGTGTGGTCCCCACATGTGGGCCCTATGTGGGTCCCACACCCCATGTGAGAGAGGGTGTAGCTGTGAGTGGCTAGGGAGGAAGTGTATGTATCACTATTGTACATTCATTCCCTACAAGTTGACTAGGAATTCTCTTCTTTTGATTATGGAAAAAAATGAACCATTATATAGCTTCATATTGCTAACTTTAGAAACCAATTAAATAAATAATCAAAAGGTGATGTGGTAACATTTGAGTATGCTATTAGACATTAGTGATGCTCTTAGATATATCAATCATGATCTAACGAGGACCTTAATGTAAGGATTTCGTGCGGACCTCACGGATCGGAGTCAAATCTTGATGATCCGAACCGCTCAATGTGTTTAAAACATGTTTCTAAGGGACAACGCGAGGAATCGCCAAAAAAAAAAAAAATACCCGGAAGGACTTTATCCGAGCATTTTTTGATAAACTGTATATATACGGTTATTATAAATGCACAGTTATTATAAAAACTGCTCAGATAAGTATTTTTTTGGCGGTTATTCACGGTAGGCCTTACAAAACGCGTTTTAAACACATTGAGCGGTTCGGATCGTCGAAATTTGGTCCGAAAAGTCGAAAACAGGGGTGGTCCACATGGAGGGATCCGTGAGGGAGTTCTTAGGAGATTGAGATTGTGTGTTTATGTGTGTGTGTTCAATGATCACTAGCTGCAACTTTGAAACTTTATCATTTTTCTCTTTCTTTAATTTCATGGGTACATGCATTTGAGTTATTATTGTTATAAAAAAAAATCGTTCTATTAGTAGCACGGGTTCTTGCTAGAGGAAGAATCTGTGTGTGTGAAGAATTCGCTAGGGTTTAAAAATAAAATATGTACATTAATTAGAAATCCTTTGGGTAAAATATTCCGTGCACCTATACCATATTAGCTATTAATTTCCCAAATAGGCGTATTTGCTGTGTAAATGGAAACTTTACATATATTAGCTATTAATTAGCAAAGAAAATCCTACATTTCCGTGCATCTATACCATATTAGCTATTAATTTTCCAAATAGGCATGTATCTGCTGTGTAGATGAAAACTTTACATATATTAATTAATTAGCTATTAATTAGCAAAGAAAATCCTACATATAAAAGTATGACAAATATCAACTTCAGTTAGCAATTCTCTAGCTCTTTTTAACAATTAAATCACGATCTATATGACTATATGACTAATCATACCGATATTTAGTCAAGAAAATTCCATGACCTTATGTTTATGCAACATATGTACCAATATAGTGTTGGGGGATGATGCATTTATCAATATGCTACTCCCATCATATCGGTCAAAATATTTAATTTGCGTTGCGCAATCATTGGATGCGTAAGGAATTAAAGTTTCGTTGTGAGCAAAAACCTTCCATCAATTTTTGTGTGTTTATTTTTCACACGCGTTTGTTGCTATCACATAAGATCCAAAAACTGAGCTCCTTTATTAATAGAAAGATAGATTTTATGTTATCATATTTTTGGGTTTTTTCTATCATGTTTCCTATGTTTATCAAAGTAATCAATTATGTTTCCTAGTTAGTCTAAATTTCCTTGTTACGCATGTTTTCTTAAATTATATCGATTTCCAAATCACAAGTTTTGTAGCCCATATAAAGATATGTTGGAGGATTTGGTAAGGCATCAAGCCATTGAAAAAGTGAAAGCAACAACGATAACCTGAAGAAAGAAAGGCATGGGTATATGCCAAAGCAAAACAAGAAGAAGAAAGAAAGGCATGGGTACAAGCCAAAGCATGCCAACCGACCAAACACTAAGTGAACCAGTTCAAGGTCACTTGCAAGATCCTTTGGACCACCCACCATTGAGCACACCAACAAACCAAACACCAAGTGAACCTGTTCAAGGTTTCGAGCAGGATGTTCATAATTATCCAGTACCCCCAGGCATGATAACATACCAAACACCACACGGACCAATTGTAGGTTTCTTGAGGTCTAATCCACCACTTGTTGGACCGTCGGGCCATATGCAAATATGTACTAGCTGCCGTAGATATGAGGTTGGTCGACTGCCTCTCTCAAATTGCTTTGATTGCACGATATGGCATACACTAAAAAGGATCACAAGCATTTCTGGTATAAAGTGTACTAGCATTGAACCCATGCATGTATACCAATTAATTTTTGAATCTTTTTCGAAAAAAAACAATAATATTATTTATTGTGTTGTATCATACTTGAATTTTAAAAACAACCCAAAAAATCACATATTTATTTTAAAGTAGATGACATAATATAATTGTTAAAAAAGGCATCAACTTCCAATAAAGAATTGGTTAGAAATCGATCTTTCCATTAAAACTTGTAATACTAAAAAAAACTCGTGCTATGCATGACTGACAGGAAAATTTATGTTTATGCAGTTCAAACAATATTAAGTTATGAAAAAGTATGATATGCATTTTTTACAATCAAATTACTCTACCGATCCACATGTATAACCTATTCATGAAATTTCTTTCAACAAAGAGAATGGGCTGGGTTGCCGCTGCCCCCAATTCAATTAAAGATACTCCATTTCGAAGCACACTAAAGGGTCCATTGTTTAGTTATCTTTCCCTTTTTTACCCTGAGATTAGTCATCTAACTTATAGGTGAAGATTTGGTCCAACAAACAACTTTATTTTTCCCATATTTTCGCTCGATGTGATTAGTTGAAAATAAGTATAGCAAATATTTTCAAGTTATAGGGGGAAAAACTCTCATTCATTTCTCGTGTTCTATAACATGGGGTTGTCTTATTTAACAGTATTATGTTTTATCACATGGTGCTGTCTTAACATCGAGACAAATGTATATGCATATTTCCTCTCTTTTGTGATTTGAAGTTCTAGATTATTCCTTCACATCCCTCATTCTTCTTATTAAGAAATGCTAAATAATGAAACAAATACTAATAAAATTGAATCCAAATTCGAACTTTGAAAAACTAAAAGCCTAATCAAATACTTCACTTATCTAGGTTGCATGCTCAAACAAACAAACATTTATTGCATGGAGTACATATTGTGTTTCAAGGTTCCGCCACAGAAAAAGAAGACAATTAATATCGTCATATAATTGGGATGCCTAATATGTAAGGGTGCACAAGAAAACCGACATGAACGCTAAACCGATCCGATCCGGACCAAGCCATTCTATTTGGTTAAGTTATGCGATTCAGTGGCCAGGTTACAATTCTGAAAAAATAAGAACCAGTGATTACGGTTTGGCTACTGGTTCTCAATTTAAGAACCACAGCTAGAACCGGAGTCGGACCGTATAATTTATATATATGCATATACATATATTGTATTTATATTTATATAGGTACATAATTATGTATTTTGATTTGGTAAGTTAATATTTTTCCTTAGTAAGGTATTCTTTTATGTCTATTTGGAGTAGAAATCTATTTTGTTAGGAAGTGTTTAATATATTACTATAACTATTTGACCCAACTAATCCCCAATTTTTAATTTTAATTCCTCATCATATGGAGTACAAATTTTATGGAGTCTTTAATTACATTAGCCGTTTGGTTGATTTAGAACAATTTTAGACTCAGCCGTTTGGTTGATTTAGCACAATTTTACGTACTACTCCAATTGATATGATAGTAGATTTCCAGCTGTATTTTTAATGCCAAATTATAACGTTGAGAGCTTAATTTGAAGATTTTTCTTTTCATTATGGTAATAAGGATAAGAATGAATAATGAGAGAGAGACTTTTTAATTTAGAATTTGTACACATGAAGATTATAGATTTATGTTTGTGTTCTTATATTGAGATATACAAATTGTGAGAATTTATTGTAGTATTTTTGTCTCATTATGGAAACTAAAATACTATAGTGCCAAGGAGTAAGATTTTTTTGAAGTTGGAATTTGAAAAAAAAAATAAAATAATCTACTACGTAATACAGGTGTAATGCAATATATATTTACATGTGGTGCCCAAAAATTTAAAGACCAATGAATTCATGACACTTGTCGCCTTGAGAGTCCTCCTCACGAAAAATCAGTCTGCAATAATATATAAGATACATTTAAATAGTTTTTCATAATGAGAGACCACGTATAAAACGAGTCGCTAGACATATATCTGATGCAATGTTCTATTAGGTTTTGTGACTGGTGGAGAAATTCATTCTAGTTCAAAAGTATTTTATTCATACGAGACATAGCATTGCACAGTGAGAGTGTCTAATAGTCAGTAGTGACAAATTAATTTGAATGGTTTTTTTATGTGTGTCCTGTGCTTGATGAGGAGTTCCACATAAATTATCGAGTAATTCTTATTGCATTAATAATATCCGTGCTGGATAAGCAGAGATTTATCATAAGAAGTATCCATATATAGGACGTGTAGTGTTTGGATTAATATGTATCCAGTGTTGAACAAATTAAGTTCAGCAACGTATAAGTGTACACATAAAAAATAAAAATAAAAATAAAAATAAAAATAAGAACATTCACCAACGTATAGAAATAAAAAAAATAAATAAATAAGTGCTGAAATCGAACTTGTTTCCGAGGAAATAAGCATATGATTCAACTTGAGTTACTGGTAGCAAGTTAACTATAATTTTATTTACTAATTTTGTTTGATGTTAAAACTACTGTTCTCTAGGTACAAATTAGGGAGCCAGGGGCACTAAATATCAAACTTGGTGATGGTCGATATCTATGTTCAAATTGTTTTCCTATGTCTCTCATGGAACCTAGACAATTGAAACCACTCATTCGTCAAGTACACAGCTTTTTCAATGATTATTTGAAGCTTCCTGTCAACAAGAACATTCCTGTTTTCTTCGTCAAAGAAAATCAGTTCAACAGATACATGCCTAATCTCCCTGTAAGTTCATATTTCTTTTGGATGTGGAGGGAATAATTTCATCAGGTCCATAACACCAAGGGATTTAAAAAAAAAATTATTAAAATTTTGAAACAATTTACAGAGACTACCTAGGTGCTAAGCCATCAATGCACTGGTTACTAATCTCAAGTTCTTGGACCCAATAATTACCTCCCATCCTACACCAACACAGACACGGTGCCATTTCATGTATTCATTACCTTGAGTTATAATTTATAAGATCTTCCAGTGTAGAAATTTATGAGTTCTAATTTCATGTATTCATTACCTTAAGTTCTAATTTCATGTATTCATTACCTTAAAATGGGATTTTTTCTTCATCGGGTTTGCCTAAAATTACTGATGTCTGAGTTGCAATGTTGTTTGGACAGGAGGATGTTATGACCTATGGGTTTTTTTTGGGGATAAAAGATACAATAAATATCGTAAGAACCTTTTCATTGCCCTATGAATATATTGCGTATTGACCTACTTTTAGATAATACTTATCGCCTAATATTTTGTATGTTCACTCTTTTTTCCCAAACACGCACATAATTTTTTATCATTACCACCTCAAAACAGACAATAGCCTTTCAATATTTGCAGTCATAAGAAGATCGAGTGTAAAGATCATTGCACGTTAGAGAACAAAGGATTTGTAAATCATTCTTGTATAAACTTCTTTTACATATGTTCCTTTACATGCATATGAAAAACAAAATTATGGAGGGCAGCAGAGTAAGGACGACAAGGGTCAAACAATTAGATGGGCCCATGTTGTTACGTATCGATGGGCTAAACGGTGAATGCCACAATCAGTCTGGTGGACTATGATAAGTTGCGCCAAGGGCATAGACCAATGTGGCATTCAGAGTATTTCTGTTGGAAAAAATTCAGTGTGCGGATGAGGCTACCATGCGGGCACGAGGAGCTTGGACGTGTATGCATGTACAAGATCACAGCTCAAAGAGGTACGTATGTTCCATAATCTATGTTAATATTATTGATAATTTTGGCAAAATAGGCTAATTTAAGCATTGATCAAAATGCCCTCAGATCAACTTTCAATCAATTAGCTAACCAAAGTTGTTATTTTTGTAGTTAGTTTTTATGGAGAAAGAGCTAGATTCGAAGATCGTCTACAGGCGATAGACGGTGGAACCAACGACCACACATATACAGAAACATGCGTGTATATATACATCGCACACAAATATATCCATATATTAGTCTAACAATATTTAAGCTTTTGTGCAAATTAGGTCGAAAGATGTGAAAGGGAAGGGGATGATATAGTAGCGGTAACAAAGAAGAAGGAAATAAAAAAGATTGCGATCTTACTTTTGTTTGGATTTCCAAAGTAATTCTCATCTAACCCTACTTATTTGTCCTCATTCTATACACGCCTTTTTTTTTTTTTCTTGAACGAACTTATTTTATCAAAAAATAAAAAATAAAAAATACAGATAGAAAACAGGAAATATATCAGGGAACTTGCCTTTTACAATTTGTAACTCTCTTGATGTACTTTGAGTTTTTGCCACAACAAGAGATCTCTTTATTAGGGCGGTAATTCAAAACAAGCAAACTTGATTCCAAAAAGTGAGGATACCGTCGATGATGCAGCTACATTGGAGCCTCCTAAATAATAGTGTAGCTATATTATCATTTGTAAGTGATAGGGTATATATCTTGATTATGAGAACTTAATTACAACTTTTCTTGCCAAAAATGGAAGAAAAGTGATACGTAGGTAATGCATTTCAAAATAATTGAATGAGTATCAAAGATTTTGTAATTATATTTTTTTTAGTACTTGTTGTATCTCTCTTTTTAGTTGATTTATAACTTTTCAACTATTTATTTATGAATTATATGGAGACCTGTATTCGAAAATTATAATCTGTTTCGGCCCCAGATAACTCATAGCCTACCCGGCCTGCCTAAGCATCCAGTGATGTTAGGCAAAATATGGACATAAAAATCGAAGGGAGAAGAAGGAAGAGACCAAAGATGTATGCGACTTGTGATTTCTCATTCCTTAAGAGTTATTACCATGATACGTGTAGTCCACGTAGAAATCTATAACATTCCTATTAAGTTGTGTACGGCATAGACCTATGGAATGGTCTTGAATTCTTAACGTTTTGTAGAGAAATCCATAATATTTGTTTAGCTGTACATAACGTTAACTTCAAAACTATAATATCAAGAGAGATTCAATTTTCACAATGCAGTCATTTTTTATGTGAAATCTGACCTATGCAAGGAGGTTCTTGGGGTAACGTTAGCTCATGAGATGGTGCATGCATGGATATGGTTCCAAGGTTACCTATTTCACACTCCGCACATTTTGTTTATTTAATTTTCACTTTCTCATATCAAGAAAATATCCTTATTCCAAATTCTATGAATTTGAAAATTTCATTCTTTTTGTGGGCAAAGTTATATATGGTCAAGTGGCGTTGACCCCACTTGGTTTCATATTTTTTTTAAATGAATCCTACAAAGTCGTATGAAATTGCCTGCCAAAGCATAGCAACCTTTCAATAAATTTAAATTTTCCCTACTTTACTTTGCTAACCATCGATCTATATATAGTTGTAGACAATATTCAGTGAATGCTAAAAAAGTTAAAATTACTTCACACTAAGGAATACAAGTTTATAAATTTCAGTGCAAATGTTATCAATACCTAGACACCTTTTGCATATCAATTGGTGCTCTAAAGGTGATCAATAACTGATTATTACCTATAAATGATATCAATAACTGACCAATAACTAATTTATTAGTAATTACGAAGAAAATGAAAGCTAGTATTAACCCCCACTGCCCGAGATTTCTGACTCCACTCCTAATTTATGATCTAATGAACTGCTACTAGTAATTAATCTATTGATTGTTGATGATCTTTTATGTAGGCTGGACTTTTAAATTGAGAAACGAAGTTGAAGAAGGCATATGTGAGGCGGTAGCTTACAAGTGGCTAAAGTATATAGCTGGTCATTATGATTCATCATACAGCGAAAATGATGTTGCGTTTATAAACTATGTGATAGAACGTCAGAAGCGTCTGATTAAAGCTGGTGAAATGGGTCCATGTGGTGCCGAATTTTTGAAGGCCAAACGCGCAATTAAAAAGTATGGCTTGAAAGATACATTGAAGCTTGTTGCTCGGACAAGGGATATTCCATAATGAAATAAGAATTCTTGGAGTTTGTGTTATCTCTGTTATTGGCTCAAAAACTAGTTATGAACTTCGACAATATTGACTAATTTTGATGAAGTTAAATTTGAATTTTTTTTTTCCTCATCATTTGTAGTTTCACACTTTTATCTTTACGTGCGTTACGTGGTATTTTTTTCCTTTATTTTTGTTGGAAAGCATTTTGTATTATCTTTTGTATCTTTTGTTGCTTTAGCTTTCATTTTTGAATTTTCCTATATAATAGTATTTTGTATTGTATTGAAAACTTGGGGAATTGGACGTTTACTAGGTGGGAGGCCTTGTGCTCCAACCACTCCAAAATTTCAACTCACTCTGTGTGTGTGTGTGTTGATTTTTATTCTCTGGGTAGCGATTTGTTAGATTTTTTATTTTGAGCGAACTTTACTGTAGCCCTTGAAATTTGCCCTGAAAACACACCCCAATTTCAAATGGGGGAAAATTAATCCTTGCTTCTGAAAAAAATTGACAATTTGTTAGTAATGTTCAACTGGGCTCGTCAAATTCAACTAAAACTAAAGCAAGCGGAGTGCTAGGCATTATGTATGCCCATGCATTTGACTGGGTTCTAAATTGGTAGGCACCATGTACTCTGATGCATTGCATTTGACTGATTGGATTCTGTCTTTCGCCGAGAAAAAAAAAAAAAAACTAAAACCGCTAAAGGCCTAAAGCTCTGTTTGTTTTGGCAGAAAATGTTTTCTGGGAAATACTATTAGATTGATTTTCTTGTGTTTTATGTGTGGGAAAGTGAAAGTCCACTGAAAGTTTTCCATGTGCAAGGGGAAATGAGTTGATTTATGTTCCGGATCAATGCTATTACCGCACCACCATCACTAGCACAGCTAGCAACACTGCCAGTTTTAGGGATGCAACCTTAAACAAGAAACCGTTTTGAGGAAATGGGTTATTTGGGGAAACATATTCCACTGAAATGAATGGAGCAGTCTTTTCTTTTATGAATCATGCCCTGATTTTCTTTCATGCCCACTACATTTCATCCATTCTTTTATCCTCCTTCAAGCATGTATCAATCATGCACTAAATTTTGCTATCTCATCCGGTTCCTTTTACTTCAAATGATTAATCTACACTAGTTGTTTGCAATTGAAGCTTATGTCTGCATTCTGGTGTTGGTGGTGTTTTGAAGACCACTCTACATTTGAGAGATGGTTTTCTTTTGTTCGCCCTGCCCGTCTCTTCAATACACTTTAGCTGTAACTTTTCTATTTCATCAGTGAAATTAAACCCATTGCAGCACATATATGGCTACCGTACTAATGGCTAACACATGACCAAGCCTGGGGACTTTGACTATGACTCCAAACACAGCGGAGCCAATGCAAAACCTGCATCTTCACTTCAACATGATACGGAGCTTTCAAAAAATGGTTTCTTACTCAATCAGTTTTGGCAAGCAGGACAAAGATCTACATTGTGCTGGAGTATGTTGATGGGGGTGAGAATGGATAATATAGATCAGACAACTATATAAGCTTGGCACTTACCTTTGAATGCGAATGTTGTTCCACGCATGGTGCAACGCTTAGATAATTTTGAATAAATTTACATGAACGGATCCATGACTAATTAATTAGAATGGATCCATGACTTCGGTGCAGATGAAGAAAGCCTAAGAATTTACGTGAACATAAACACAAATGTAGACACCCCAATTTGGACCCTCGAAATACCCTTAAGTTGCGGCTCGTTGGCCTTCCCGATGATGAGGATGAATCAACGATTAAACCATGAAAATGATCTTGGGATGCATTTGCAAAATTCTTCACCCAAAATCCGGAACTAAGGCACCCTAATTCAGCATGAACTAAGGCACCTTAGTTCAGTATGAAACCAAGGCACCCCAATTCACTTGAACTAGGGCACCCTAGTTCAAGCAAACCAGAGCCCCCCTACTTTTTGTCAACTGGGGCGCCCCAGTTCCACAAAATCATGATTCCATTTGCAGGAGAATCACATCATGCTATCTAACCTAACTAAGGCGCCTCAATTGCCCTTTTCCAAGCCTATAAATAGGCTCATGCACGTAAATTTTCAAGACACAAGACTTCTACTCTGGCTATTACTCCCTTGCTATTCCCTCATTTCTGCTCTTACTGCTACAACTCTTATTCATCATCTTTCTAGTTTTCACCAAAAATGCTATCAAAAACCCTCCCAAAATCCTCCCAAATCCAATAAGTTCCTAATACCTCATTACCTTATTCCCTTGCTACTTTCTCCCTCCATCCTCCATCTACTGTTACTACCAATACTCTCCTTCACCACCTTCTTAACTCCAAACAACATCCCATCAAAATCTTCACCAAAATCCTCCAAAATTTATTACAATCCTAAAAATATTCTCAAACCTCTGAGCTACTGTGATACTAAGTTTGTCCAGTACCTTAACTGGATTCTAAGCCCAGCAAATATCCACGGCCTTCCCATCATTTGCAAAAGCTCAAAGGGTGCATTTCAAAGAGCAATTTCAAGGTAAAATATAGTTGGATCCTGAGGGAAAATTTTCTCAACCTCACATCCCAGTAACATTTCCAATATTTGTAAGATTTATTTTATGGGTTCTAGCAAAATACTTGACTTGCTTTTATTTATAATAGGCTAAACTTTTAAACTAGGGTTGAGGATGAAACCTCATAAATATTATTAGTTGATTTTATGCATGCGATTTTTCCTACTTGCGTTAATTGTCTATTGTTCTCGACTCAATTAATTAGTATACATGAAACTTGGATATGGATTCAATCGGTATGTATGGGTTTTTTCCATGATTTGATATCTGCATATTAATCGAATTGCTTGGTTTATTAAAGTTGATATTTAAGTATGGGATATCCACTGTGATTTGTTTTCATGGATACAATGGATGATTTTGGCTTAAACTTTTGAAGTAGAGGGAGAACATATTTTCGTTAAAAAGAAAAAGTGTTTATCATAATATTATCCACGGTGGTTAAAATTAGCTTCTAAAATCATTGTGTAGAATCATAGGAAAAATCATTGCATAAGATTAATCAATATATTTATGGGTGTGAATTCCGAAACCTTAGTTTTCTCAACCGTTATTCTCCACTACTTTTGTGTGCTAGTTTAATTAATTGTTTTGTCATTATTCTATTTGGTTTATAGTTTAAAAAATCAATCACAACATTTTGTCAACTAGGTTAGGGTTAAATCAATTTAAGTTATCTTGTTTTTCCAACTAAAAATCACAAGTCCCTGTGGGTTCGACCTCGCACTTGCATAACTATACTATTAATCAGATTCGTGCACTTGCGAGTACTTTATATTTTCACAACATGTGTAATGGTCTGGTTATGGTTCTAAATTTTTTGTAACCGTTAGATATGGTTCGGTCTCCAGATTTCTATAAAATCGGTCCAAACTGGACCATGTACACCCCTAATAATGAAATATAATCGGATGAATGGTTTTTTTCGTTTAATATTTCCATTTAGGGCTTTGGCTATGTTAACATATATAGGATTTGGTATGGAGTAATAAAATAAAAGGCAGTAAAAACTACATTTAAGTATCATACTATGAAATTCAAAAAAGATTGCGTCACTTGATCATGATACATTGCTTAGTTTATTTTTCATCACAAACCAATAACTTTGTCACTTGTCGCAGTTGTAGTCCTCCTCGTGAAAACTCATTCTGCAATAATATAATAGATTCTCCTAATGATACTGGTCATCCACATAAATGGTATCCAACCATATGGCTGCTAATACCTAATTAATTTGATTTTTACATGAATGATCTATTCAACATTCCCGACAAATTATACAGGTCTGATCCCAAAATATAGATTATAGATAGTCCACAATTAAGGTCACTACGAGGTGTAATAACTTGGGTCACTGTGGGTACCCCAAATTCCTTGTCCTCCTCCTCTAGCACTTACTTGAGTGCTCGCAATATGTGATTCAGTCCTGTTATAGGTACGCACACTCGCGTACTCAATATGCACAAACGCATCTTAACCGTTCACTTCGACAAATCGATGGTCAGGATTTTAAATATTTTTTTACCGATAAACACGTTTTAACTCTTATCGATCAAAGAGTATTTAACATTGGAATCGTCGAATTTTTTTTGAATGGTTAAGATGCATCGTTTGACATACGTAGTATGTGTACTCATAGGATTTTTGTATGTGATTTGACTAAAAACCAAACAAGGAAGAAAAGACATGGATACGGGGTTGCTGTTGTGTAGCTACTACGTAGCCTTCTTTGGGTAATAATCCGGATTATGGATTATTGGATTATTCATTTTGTCTTTATTCAATTTTTTTTTGCATTTGTTAGTTTCGCGTCACGATTTTGTGGTTTCTGGATTCCTCTCGACGAGACAAATCTAACTAGTATAAAATTATGGTCAAAACTCAAATTTTTTTGAATAAAGACAAAATACTTGGATTATTGGCCAATAATCCAAGTATTTCGGCTTTATTCAAAAAAATATTTGGTTTGACCATAAATTTATACTTGTTAGATTTGTCTCGCCAAGAGGAATTTAGAAACCACAAAATCTTGACGCGAAACTAACAAATACAAAAAAAATTTGAATAAAGACAATGAATAATCCAATAATCCATAATCTGGATTATTACCCAAAGAAGGCTACGCACAATCACAGCCGTCCACAAGTGTTTTTAACGGTTTGGATTGAAAACAAATTATTCGCACGAATAATTCTTTTCTTTTGTTTGAAATCTAAGCCGTTCATCCAAGTAACGGATGATCCGAATTGTGTGCATCAGCTTTTGTGCAGGCCTCCATAGCAGTAACCCCAGGTCCAGGTCCAGGTCCAGGTCCAAAAGACATACCATTACACTCCTACTAAAAAACAAGGAAGAAAAGAATCTTGTTCCTTTCTTTTCCGTAGTTCCAAACAAGGACTAAACACAGGCCGTTATAGGACTCCTTGTCTGTACTGGATCACGCGATTCACCCCAATACCGCCGTCTACCGCTGGAAAAATTCCATTCAACCACCAGTCCACCGCCCTTTCTCTCTCTCTACCATATACCATGGCAGTCTCCCTTGAAGAACATGAAAACGATCAACCACTAGTTCTTGACGATGAAGCCTCCAATGGCGAGGATGACGACGAGTTGGAGGAAGACGAAGACGAAGATTTCGAAGAGGAAGAAGAAGAAGGACCATTGGATAGAGCCGCAACGGAGAACCTCTTCCGACGTATATCAACTGAAAGAGTCCCCCTTCGAGTCCACGACGTGTTGATCAAAGGCAACACGAAGACCAAAGAATCACTTATCCAATTCGAAATCGAAGCCCTAATAAAAAACGCCACCACAGTGCAAGAGCTTATCCAGGCCTCGTCCGTCGCCAATGCTCGGCTTCACCGCCTTGGAATCTTCGATTCCGTCAACATCACGCTCGATTCGGGCCCACCGGAGTTGCCGGGCACTGCAAACGTCGTCGTTGAGGTCGTCGAGACCAAAAACCCTATCGCCGGCGATTTCGGTGTATTCTCAAAGCCTGAGGTATGGTTTTAATGGCTTTATATTTCAATTGAATGAAACCAAAACTTTATCAATACAACTTATTCTCTATCTGAACCTATATGTTCAAAGTTGGAATGCCTTCCTTTTAATATGTTTATAGATGCATTGATGTTGAGAAATCGGCCAAACCAAAAAACACACAATGTGCGAAGAATAATCAAGAACAGAAAACAAAAACACAAAACACACAGATTTTTACTTGGTTCGCAGTTATGAACTTAGCATACCCAGGGGTCTTACCTCTCTGCTGTGCAACAGCCGGTTTTTGTTTCTACAAATGTTGACCAGTCAGATAAGCAAATTGGCTTGTCACTCTCGTTGACGTCGCAGAAGGGCTTTGTCTGGGCATACATCTTTTTACTGAAATGCTATGAACAACGACCTTTCCCATTCCTCTGCATTATTGCTGATTTCCCTCGCTTCCACCATCATTGAGCACACTATGTGGTGGCAGCACAGACATATCTTTTTGAAACAATAGTGTCTGTCTTCAAGTTGATTGGTAAAAGAGAAACTAAGTTGTTGTTACAAGGATATCAAACCTTATGTTTGAGAGAGATGTAAATAGAGAGCAATGGACTCAAGGAGTCACTATCCAGTCAAACCTTATGTTTGATCTCACTCTATTGGTCTACTCCAGAGTCCAGAGTCCTATAACAAATTAAAAGACTAATAGCTTTATGAGGAACATAAGACTCATCGAACACAGCAGTCATCTTCTCATATTTCACTACTCATATATAAAAGGTTATCTGAAGAGTTATTGTTGCTAAAAAAATTAGCCGTTGTACAAAAGTCTTGCCGTTGGAAGATATTAAAACATCCTATAACTAGCCGTTGGATGCAAAACATTTACAAGCTATGAGTTTCAGGAAACAATCATTTATGAGATTGAATTTAAAAACTAGCCGTTACGTGATTGTTATTGCGAACTAAACTGGACATAGCAGCAGAAAAACAACTAAGGGCATGTTATTAGTTTTTGGTAACAAAGTAACAGCTCAATAATGATATTCTATGTACTGAGAAAGATTACTTTCTGCGGTTAGCATGCTTCCTATAAGGCCCAGAAACACCAAAGAAATCGTATTCAGATCTATACATCTACACTGCTTTACTATAATTAGTACATGAAAGATTGCAGCTTATACATTTCTCATGAGTTCTAGTGATTTGTGATCATGAATTCATAATTAGTTGACCTTTAAGTGAATGATCATTAGCAGATGCTGGGACTCTTCCTTTTAGATTTTGCGGCGTTGAATGACTTCTTTTCACAACACTTTTTACATGTTCCTGTATTTATTCCCGATTTCGCTATATCTTGTAAAATTGATTTTCTGCAAGCTGTCTTATTCCTTAATGTTTTGTGCTAGCTTCCTCGTTCAAGTAGTAGTGGTAAAAAAATCCATTTTGGAAGAAAATTGAACAACTTTGAATGTTGACATATCAGCTCACAGAAAAGGGGATTTGTTCTGTTAGATAGTCCGTGACAGTTCTACTTTTATGCAAATGAATATGCTTGGTTTTACCAACTCCGTATTCTGCTATGCGATATTGTGATCCATATACGGTTGCATTTGACGATTTGAAGTAGAGTTCCAACTTCCAAGTATCTAGTTCTCGAGTTGTCCATAGTAATGACAAAATTGCCTAATGTCAATTCCATGGACTAACAGCTATTTGTGTGTTAGCAAGACAGTGCCATCACCTACTTATTTTAGGCATTTGATTTACTTTCGTTTCTGAAAGACTCAGAATATTAGTTGTGCTGTAGCCTTCTTCTGATTTCTTCCTTCTGATTTCTTCCTAACCCAATATGTTAATACTACGGAAGTCAAAACATTGGGTCAATACACATGAACTATTAGGGACACAAAACTATTACCCATGCTGCACTCTGCTAACTATGTTGTGGTTGATTTGAATGTATATTTTCAAGGATGTAAAGATATTGGTTTGTTGCTCTGAACTATTTGGAAATGGCCTACTTTATGGGAGCCAAATCACGTGCATTGCCCAGATATCTTGGCCCGAATCAGTATGCAGCCAAATAATAGATATATGCATGCACTATATTACACTTTGGCTCTTAAGGGAGCAGCAGAATAACGCCTCATCAAGTTCTTTTATCCTCCGATTCTTGGCACTGGTTTTTCTTCAGGAACATATATTGCTCAGTTTAGGTGGCTCTGAATATGCTATTTTGATGTGCGCTCGCATTTTGGGCATCGTTTTTAACGTCGGAAAATGCTTTCATAGGCTAGATCTTGGTCACTTGAAGGATCACTCAAGCTGAAAAACTTGTTTGGATTTGGGGACCTTTGGGATGGTGCTTTGGCTTATGGCTGGGACCAAACATCAGAGGTCAGTGCTGGTGTGTCGTTGCCTAGACTGAGACGGTTGTCATCTCCTGTGCATGCTCGAGTATCTCTGCTTTCCAAGGATTGGCTGAATTTTTCAGCTTACAAAGAGAGAGAATTGGGCCTGTCTCTTGGTCTGTTATCATCAATGAATCATGATTTGGCATACAATATTTCCTGGCGTTCCTTAACAGATCCATCACAAACTGCATCTAGGTCAATAAGGAGGCAGCTTGGACATGGTCTGCTGTCATCTCTAAAGTACACATTCAAGATTGACAGGAGAAACTCACCTTTGAGGCCAACTCGAGGATATGCTTTTGTTTCTACTTCTCAAATCGGTGGTCTTATACCTGATTATCGAAGCTTACGATTTTTGCGTCAGGTTTAGTACCTCCAAAGCCTTTGCCCTTTGTTTCCTGCTTGCTTGTTGAATTACTATTTTCAAGTTTTGCTTTTTATCAACTTATGTGATGCTTCTGTGTTGAATGACGTCATATTGTTGTAAATACCTTCCTATTTTCTTAATTTCTTTTATTTGATTTCATTTGGAATCCTTCTCATGTTTAAAATTGACTCGGATCATATGGGCTTTATGGAACAAGTCTGTCTTGTTCGCTGACCTATTTGATCTTTTCAATCCACTAATGCAATGCCATCCTTCAGGGTTTAATGAAACATAATGTGGCAACTTTGTCAAACCAAAAAAAACTTACTGCAACAAACAAACTTGTTGAGCATGACTGGTTGATTCTGCATTCATTTAGACTGAGGTTCAACAAACAAAACCTCTTACTTCCTCTTATCTGTATAATTCTAGAAGAGGCCTTTTGCTCCATGCTTACTAGCTGATGTCTCTAAAGAGAGGGAGGGAATAGAGTTCTAATGTTTCGAAATCCTTGAGTGAGTTGAAAAAACCCGTAGACTGATACAGTTCCCTGTGGAAAACAGGAGTGCGCCATTCAGCATTTGGAGGTTATTGACCTTCCCTTTTCTGTCATCTTGGAACTGACCCTTGCCTTTGTGAAGTACTACGAAGGCATGAAAAGCTTCTTACTCATTCTTGAGACCCTCTTCTTGCCTTTGAAGACCTTTAAATTGCCTCAAACAGCACCTCTCAATAGGTGCTCATGATGACTGGTCTCTTCCTTTCTAAATTAAAAATACTAACACTAAGAGATTGATCTATTTTTCTTTTATTATGGTTGGCTCACATAGTTGTTTCCCTGTTCTGGTTCTTAAGCTTCTTAATAATTCTAGATGTAACATTATATAGTCATATAGATATGTTTGTAATAATGTTTTGTTGATTAACAAGTAACAACTGGGACCAAGATCCTGCCCTACTTATTGATGCATTTAAATTGTATAACACCAGTGGCGACCTTATGGAACCGCGCTATATAAATGTCTGTCTATTTGTTGGCATTCGCTTATTCTCAAGCTTCTTTTGTTTTGATATGTTACTCTGGCTTTTTTCAACAGGAGTTTGATCTTCGTTATGCTTTTCCCTTGGGTTTTTATCATGCTGCACTCAACGTTGGGGTCTCCTGTGGTGCCATTTTTCCATGGGGAAATGGATTCATGAACATGCCCTCATCCATGCCTGAGAGATTCTTCTTGGGTGGTAATTCTTCTCCGGTTTGCACCTTGGGAGGCCCGATGACATTTTTAGGATTTAAGTCAAGAGGACTGGGCCCTACGGAACCAAGGAGGCAAGTTAGAGACAACTCCAATGGTGCAACTTCTGACACTTATTCGGGTAGGGATTTTCTTGGAGGCGACCTTGCTCTTACTGGTTTTGCGGACCTTTCTTTCGATTTTCCATTAAGGGTTTTGCGAGAAGCTGGCATCCATGGACATTTCTTTGCTTGTGCTGGGAATCTTGCCAAATTAACAGAGAATGCATATCAAGATTTTTCTTTCAAGAAATTCCGCGAGTCTTTCCGAAGCTCTGTAGGATTTGGGATCGTTGTACCCACTAAACTATTTCGAATGGAGGTTAGTTTCTGTCCTGAGATATGTGTATTAAACTGAGATTCAGTAGACTCTTGTAAATAAACTGAGAAGGAAAAGGGAAACATTTTCCTCGATTAATAAGTGCATCCAATGGTCAGAGGGAAGCTTGGTTCCCACCATAACTGAAATCTTGGAAGAAATATTTTTTGCCTTCAGTTCTTTCCCATGAAATTACATATTTTCACATTAATTTTGCTGCCCACTTGACAACCGACGGTCGATGGGAACCTGTTTCTTTTGTGAGCAGTGCTATATATTTGCATCATGCTTTTGTTGTTGTTTCCTACCATCTTATATCATCAGTACATGGCAAAATCTTCCTCTTCTTTACTACTTCCTTATGTCATCTCCTAACATATCACTAATCACACATCTCTAAGTAAGTGGTGCTACAAACGGTGACAAGAACTGATGACATAGCATTTTTTTTGTAGTTTTATGTTTTCCTTTTGTATATGATATTCCAGATGATTTAAAGGATCTGTAGGGCCAGATTATAGGATTGGGAAAGAAATCCTGATGTCCCTCATGCAGCAGGGTTTTAGGCCATGTTTCAAGTAGTGTTAACTTTTCCCCGATATGTGTGTTCCTATCTCCAATACAGCCCAAGGACCTTGGTGTGCCTTGGAATCAGCTTAAAGGGGTGTGTGGTTATATAGCTGGTCATAAACTTCTTGCAAGAATTTTGGACAGTCCAACTTATAAAGATTTTTCGCTTGTTAGATTATGAGAAGACGTTCTAAATCTCCTATTAAAAGGAGCCATAAGTTTGTTTCTCTATGCATATCTTTTAATTTCTTTCCATTTTTTATAAGCATTTATTATTTTAATCTTGCAAAATTTAGACAAGGGAACTACAGGTCAAATTTTGTTGAAGCAGTCTATAGGTTGCTGGTAGTGTACTTTGAGAACTGTTAATGTATAAGATCCTTTGAACTATTGAGGAATGAAAAGGCCTTCACTACAGTTCCTTTGGAATTCTATTTCTCCTAAACCCACCCAACCATGAATCTCACTGATGCTTGGTTTTGTTTTCAGGTCAACTACTGTTACATACTGAAACAACTTGAGCATGACCGTGGGAAGACCGGCGTGCAATTTAGTTTCTCTTCGCCATTATAACAATTCTAATTGTATGTATCCTTGTTAGATGCCCAACAATATCGGAGCTAACAAAGGACACCTGTGAGTTCGGATGTATTTCAGTTTTATGGGGCCATTTGAGAACTTTGTTTCTCGTGAAGTGAGAATACAGGTAAATAACAATTGTAAGGTACCAGTATAGAGATGGTTCACCTTCTTCCCAGATCGGTTGGAGGAACTGTTCTCCTGCTTCAAACTTTTCTTTGGATCTGATAGCTCCTCATCGATTGAGTCAGTACCAATAACATCTTCTATTTGTTTCGGAAATCAAATGAATAAAAAGTTGGATTCTGTTTCTCTCTTTTCTTTTCTTCTTAAATATGTTAGAAAATATCAGTACTACCTTTTCTTATTGCTTATTGATTAGTTACCGTCCTTGTGTCACGAATCAGTTTTATGGTATTTTGGTTAAAAGTCTCTAAAATGACAGATCGCTTCACTAAAAAGTATATTGGCTGAAATGAATTCTAAATGCAGCAGGCAATCTAGGAAATCTCTTTCCCTGTATTATTTTTTTTTTGTTCAGCTTAAGGGTCAAGGGGAGGAAGGACTATAATGCCTTTTCTGATTTTGTTGGTTCTTAGGAGGGATATGGAAACAGGATCCGGTTTTCCTGTTTGTTTGGCATGAAAATTGGAATAGATACTGTCCAGGTGATTCTCATTTGCTCGGTAGAAGTAAAGTAGTAAGAGTTAATTCTGTAAGGCTGTATTTGGATGACCAAAATCTTGAGTAGAAATAGGAATGTAATTACCGGGAATCAAATTCCTGGGAATTTCCTTGGGTAGGAATAGGAATGTAATTACTGGGAATTTGATTCCTGGAGTAATTTCATTACGGTGTTTGGATTAATTGAGTAATCTTACGTAGGAAATAATTATTTTGGAAATTTATTAAAATCAACATTTCCTTTTCTTATTGAATGAACCAGGAATCTGAGATTTCCATGGGGTAAGGGAGGAATCAGATTTCCACTCAGTTTGGGAATGTGATTCCTGGTTGAATGTGTCATCAGGAATCACATTTCTGTTCCGGACTGTTTCAAACGCTTGAATCGGAAAAATATGGAATCACATTTCTATCCCTGTTTGTTCCAAACATTGGAATCATGAAAAGAAGGCATTACATTCCTATTCCCCTTAATATTGCTTCCATCCAAACTGAGCCTAATGTTTTAGGAGTCGTTGAGCCTATAGTAGGTACAATACATTATACATCCGAGTAATCTGACATTTTCAACCTTATTATCAAAATAAGGAGTACCTTTTTGTTACCGTTCATATCTGATCGTATTTGATTACGTTCGCCATCCATTTTTCTATTAAATGCATTGTGTTTGATGTTGTAGTTTTAACATCCAATCAACATAATATATACATGCAACAATACTCCAAGACTCCCTTCAATAAATACTTTTTAATCCCTTCAAAAAAAAAAAAAAGAATACTTTTAATGACGGCCAAGATAGTGACGATGAACTTGAAAAGGATCCAGGTGCAACCCTATAAGGCTACAATTGTGTTAGGACTTGGGTCACATAATCGATCTTTCAATGAGATCTCTCGTTGTCGCAATTAATCCTCATTCTATGCGTCTCTAAATTTTCATTAATCTTAACAATTTTAAACATTTTCGGGAGACACTTCATACTCGTAACTCCGCTCCAGCTAATACAAGCACATAATGTGAATAAGGTTGGGACATCACCAGCACGTTTGGCCAGCGGGGGGAGGAGCATCCCCAACAAGGAGAACATAAATCCTCCCTAAAAAGATTGGTGAATAGTATTTTACCTACTCACATCTCTTTCAACACTCCAATAATTCTCTCTATTACTCTCTATACCAATTAAATAATATAAACTAATACATATAATATATATACACACACATAAGAGGAGAGAAAAAAAAAAGGATTAAAAAAAGGGTAAGGGAGTGAATAGTGGCTCCCTATAAGAGAGGTGATATAGGGAGGCACTATTCACATATGTATTTTGTTAACCTATTTAGGGAGGCGCTTGGAGCTCAAATTTGATGTTTGGCTTGGTAAAATAGAGCTAGGAGAAAATTTAGGGAGTCTATTGTACATGCCCTAAAAGGCCTCATGGATATATGCTAATTCATGCAAACTCTAAGCCAGTGTTTGGTTCCTCCCGTTGCACCTAGATTACATAGCTACTAGATGAGCTCTTAGCAAAATCCACCCATAATCTTGCCAAGGCAGCTATGAACAATATGTAATGTTTTTATTTTTTATGGGATTTTCTTGTTTGTCAAAAAAAAAAGAAAAAAGGATAAGTTTATTCGGGAGGGCCAAATTACCAGCGTGCCCTTCAGACCTCTCTAAACATTTTTGTATTTTAAATAAGGGGCAATTAAGTAAATTATCATATTATTTCTTTATTTAATCACTCATATTCATTCATTTCAACTACCAAGCAACCTCTTCTTAGTTAGTCTCTCCTTCTTAACTCGCAAGTGTGATTGCCGAATTATTTTTTAGACTGACTGAAGAAAATAAAATTAGTGATGGGGATAAAGGAGACATGTGGGTCGCATATATAATAGATGGGATGATATGTAAAGCATGATTAGTTGTATTATGTTTGATTTAGGTGAGATAAAGGATGTGATAGGTAGTGGAAATCATTTTTTACCATTGAATGAAGAGGCAAAAAAAAAAATTCCAAAGATCTGGATTAGCTAATACAGGTGGCATTTTATAGTCCTATGCATAGGGTGCTAAGTTGTCAAATGATCCCCCTCTAATCCAATCCCATCTTTAGCCTCACGTGACAAACGTGAGACTAGTTAATTCCGAGGAATATTATGTGGCCTTACACATTTCCTTGTACCTGGAGATTACGATCCCATCATCAAACACGCCCTCCTAATATAGTGGAGTTTCTAGTTTTTGTTCACCATTCTTCGAGGTGTTTGGTAGCTTATTTTTTCATCTCATTTTCGCATTTTCAGTTTTTGAGTGTGTGGCTAAAATACCTTCTCGGATAATGAGTTTTCCATTTTCACGTTTAGAGAAAAGAAGTGAGAAATAGGCTGGGAGATTCTTCTCGCATTATCTCATTCTACCTCAAAGATGGAAAGACAATTTTACCTTCTCTTTACTGGGTAGTAACAAAAACACCAATGCATTACCAACGTACAAAAAATAACAATGTACTTGGAGACTTTCAATTGCCAAAAATAAAGGAAGAACATAAAATATTTTTCATCAAAAAAACATTAATCAGTATTCCACATGGATATTTTACTTAATCGTTATTTTTTTCCTAATTACCATGGCTGTGTTTGGTTAGATAGTTTAGTTTAGTTTTGATGATGTCATCAGATGTAATGAGTGGAGAGAGAGAGATAGAGAGAGAAATGAGGAAAATAATGATGTCATCAAAACTAAAACTAAACTGGGAAATGAACAGGGTAAAATTATTGAAATAGTTTGAGACTTTAATTCAAGTAAGAACAAAAAATAGTTCATAATATAACCTTAAAAAAATACTAAATAAATATTCATACACATTTTAATACTATGATAAAGAAACTAAGGCAACATCGTAAAAAGCCAACTCATAATTTATTTTGATCATTTATCTATCAAACATTATTCTTATTACAAAATGCATTCTACACATTGCTCTCTAACAATCCTATCAGATTCAAATACAAATGAGTCAACCAAATGACCATTTCCTCATCTTGAAACCATTTTTGATCGCCAAACAAGCCGGGCCGAGCACAAGAGTGATGGCAACAAGTAGGGTATGGGTTAGGAATCCTATTTGACCCTTGATCCCCAATTGAAATTTCTTCTCCATCCCCTCCATACAGAAGGGATATTGGATAATCCACCATACCCGCGCCCCCCTTCAGGGATCGAGTATATTCGAGTAAATCTATATCCAAAGTAATTGAACAAGAAAGGAGGCTATGATATCTAAGCAAAAATAATTTAAGTGTCCTACAATATCATAAACAACCATTAAAAAAATATAATAGAATGTTGCAAATAAATACAGTCCCAAAATATTATGGAGTATAAGAGCATCTTTATGTGGCTCAGCAAAATCTCCAAAAACCTTAAAAATTTGGCTCCTCAAATGCCTCTCTAATTTGCCACATTTTGTAACTTTGCTACAGTAACTCCTAAATTTAGTGAGGTATTGCTCAAGCACCAAAAGATAAGAGAGAGGGAAGAATAAAAATTTGAATAGAGAGTCTGATTTTGTGAGTTTTTTTTTATAAAGTGACTTGCTAAAGTTTGAATAGAGATTCTGATTTTGTGAATTTTTTGAAAAGTGACTTGTTAAATTGTAAAAGGTATTTTTGATATTAAATTTGGTGTGTGAGATAAAGATGCTAAAATTTTTTTAACAACTATGATCAGGAATTTTTATTTTTATTTTGTTCTAAATTTAAAGCAGGTGCCGTCCCTCAAAGACGACAGCAGGCCCCTCAGTCCGCCACCAAAGTGGGAGAGAGATAAAAATGGAGGGGAAAGGGGGAGATCGCGCGCCAACCAATGGGAAGTAACAGAAGTATTTAAAAATAGGATCACGATTTGTTTAGGACACAGCCACGCCAACAACAGGGAGTTTGAATATCCACTCCTCTCTCTCTCTCTCTCTCTCTCTCTCTCTCTAGCCTCCATCAGTATATGCTTGGGGAATCTCGTCTTATCCTACCTTTCTCCCTCCCGTCTTCGTCTTCTTCCTCTCTCTCCTCACTCTCTCTCTCTCTCTCTAAACCCTCAACGATGGCGCGCACAACCCCAATTCTCCACCAGAACAACCTCCTCTTCACCTCCCGCACTAAAACCTCTCATTCCTTCTTCAACTCCCCCAAATCCCTCTCCTCCTTTCCGCCCTCTCCAAAACCCTTCTACCGAATCACGCGCGTCTCCACCGACCCTGTCGGGTACGCGCCGCCCTCCTCGCCCGACGGCTTCGACTTCCACGCCGAAATCTCCCGCCTGAAGTCCCTCCGATCCCTCCTCTCCCATTCCAAAACCCTAACTGATAAACTCCGAGTGATTGATGCCGACTTTAGAGTAAACCGATTCTTCAGCATTGGGGTTTGTAGGGTTTTGAATTATCTGAAAGTGAGTGATTACGACTTGTTTTTGCTGAAGTGTGTGGTGGCGGCGGGGCAGGAGCACGTGCTGGGTGCGATATCGGAGTCGGTGGAGGGGGATTTCGTGTCGACGAGGGGGTTGTTGAAGACCGCGCTTTATTATTTGGTTGATATGATTGAGAAGTCGGATGTGAGTGGTGGCGAGGGAGTGAAGAGTGAGGTTGAGGAGGAGGTGAAGGGTGAAGAGATTGGGGCGTTGAGGAAACTGTTGAAGACGCTTGGACAAATGGAAGAGTTTTATGATTGCATTGGAGGGATCATTGGGTTAGTCTCCATTTCAATTACGAATTAGTTCGATTTCTCTGTTGTTTGACAACGTTTGACTAGAAGTCTAGATAGTTAGTTACTGCAGTTCATCCGGATTTCTGCTATGCTCAGGACACTTGAATTTAGAGGGAAACAAATGCAGTACCCATACTATGTACAAGAGCACAGAAATAAATCTGTTATGAATGCGAGGGGAAAGTTTGAAAGATTTCTTATTTTTGTTGAGTGGAAACCAATCTTGGGAGAGAGAAAATAAGTGGCTGAGGAGGAATTTTGTGGGATTTTCTTTTTTTTTTTTCCCCGAAAATAACTCGCTGTGTGTCATATATTTTGCATAGTTGTATATAGAGATAAAAAGATAGATGATGGCACTTTTTGTTTATATCCTAAGGTAGTTGTTGGTCACTGGAATGATTTTGAGAAACGGAGGGTTATGGTTGTTTCTTGGCCTTCCAAGCCTTCCAATGGAATGGGCTTTCTCATAAATCGGTGTTTAAGTTATAATTTGCATTATGTCATTTTTTAGCAAACCAGACGTCGTTTCAAGCATCTATCCATGTATGTATCTAATTAAACACTGCCTAAGGTCTTAGTTCTGGTAAATGTATCAACTTTCCATTTAGGTCACGTAATACATCAAATCCCAATTAGCTATGCTGCTGCAGGTAGGTAAGAGATCTAGTTATATTAATTGCATTCTGCACCTTCCCGTATCATCACATTACCATTGCTGGCAACGGACTGACGGAGATATTGGATGCTGTATTTCTTTCCTTGAAAGTGAGAATCTAATTTTCAATCAGACCGCTGTAAATTTCTCCTGCGGAGGAAACCTGGTATAAATGGATACTTTAATCTTTCCTTTCAGAAAAGCTTGTGTTCTTCTTTGAATCAAATGCTTCAAAGTTGCCTCGGTGTCGATTCAAAGCTATGTGGTTTTGGTTTTGGATTTGGATTATCCATCTGATTGACTGAAACAGTGCATTGGTTGCAGATATCAGATAGCGGTGCTGGAGCTTCTTGCTCAATCAACATATGAAGGACATGCGATAAATTGGTCCAAGCACCTCAATGAATCCATGGAATGTCACTTCTTGGAAATTCATCGTCCCAGTGTCCTTGACCTTTCTGAAGACACAGAATATGCATCTCAAGCAGCGTTATGGGGAATTGAGGTTTGTGTGTGATTATGTTTCTCGTTTGAACATGAGGGATGTAGTTCAGGTTATTTTGGAAATTCAGATTGTTTTCTTGTAGGGTTTACCAGATTTAGGTGAAATGTATCCTCTCGGAGGTTCTGCGGACAGGCTTGGTTTAGTTGACCCTGACACAGGTGAATGTCTTCCTGCTGCTATGCTTCCTTATTGTGGACGGACATTATTGGAGGGTCTTATAAGAGATCTTCAGGTATGAGATCTCTGCTTTTGGAGCTTGATTCTTGTGTACAAAGGGATGAGCTTGTCGACGTTTTTCCTTTTTGGGTTAAAATGAAAATAATTGAATTGTCTTGAAATTGCAAGGCTAGAGAATTCTTGTATTTCAAGTTGTATGGAAAACAGTGCATCACCCCTGTTGCAATCATGACGAGTTCAGCAAAGAACAACCATGAACGCATCACCTCACTGTGCGAAAGGCTCGGGTGGTTTGGAAGAGGTCGATCACTATTCCACTTTTTCGAACAGGTTGGATACAAAAAATTCCTTTGACAGATTGGTCTATTTCTTCTCCCTGTTTCTACCTCTCTCGATTATGTGGAATCGTGGATGCATTTGTGCGTTTGTAATTTAGTTTGAATTTCCAGCCTCTTGTTCCGGCTGTTGGTGCAGAAGATGGCCAATGGCTGGTCACCAGTCAATTCATGCCCGTTTGCAAGCCTGGTGGTCATGGTGTGATGTGGAAGCTTGCATATGATAAGGGAATTTTCCAATGGTTTTATGATCATGGAAGAAAAGGTGCAACAATTAGACAAGTCAGGTGAGCTTTAGTAGAATGTTTAGGATATTAAGATGTATATGCATGTATCCAAAGAATCAGCAGTTCAGGGATTTTGGTTTTTGAGTATATGTTGACGTTGATGACCCTGCAGTAATGTTGTGGCTGCTACAGATTTGACCATCTTGGCATTGGCGGGGATTGGTCTGCACCATGGAAAGGTAGTCTATTGTTATGCAGTTTGATTAGCCTGTAAGGTAACTAGGATTCTGTGGGTGTACACTGAGAATTGATGATATCGTGTACATCCCAAAGCAGCATTAGTATATCTCTCAATTTTTGGTTCAAAAGAGAGAAAAATAGATACTCGTAAAAAATTTAACTGTTGACAATTGACACTAAGATGGAAATTGATTGCTGGTTTGTGAGAGATACATTTCGCGTTCTTGAACTGTACTTATTATTGACTGGTCTTGCAGAAACTGGGATTTGCATCGTGTAAGCGGATCTTGGGGGCCACAGAAGGAATAAATGTTTTAGTTGAAAAAAAGAATCTTGATGGAATGTGGGCATATGGTTTATCATGCGTTGAGTACACCGAGTTTGACAAGTTTGGGATCAGTGAGACTCCTTCTAGTAGGTAGTAATCCTTTGTGTTTTAGTCTTGTAAAATGATGATCTTCAGTTTTTCTCACCAGTTTCTTTTAAGCTTTTGTTGCATTTCCATTTCACACTAAGCCATTTCTGTTACCTTTCCTTCTTGCTGATTTTTTTTTTTTTTCTTTCTTTTCTTTTTGGGGTAGTGCACTTATAACCACATTTATGTGTTCCTACTCTCTGAACGATTGTGCTGTCCTGTCTAACTTGCCAATGCTCAGCTGTTGGGTAATCAAAATTTCCTCTTTATTGTAGACCAATGTTTAAGTTGGCTACAAAATAGCTCTTTGTTTCACTGAGTCACCCATCATGTTTTCTTTCCAGTATGCTTTTTCAGCAGAAGATTCAATGATGTGTTCCAACATGAACCTTGTTTATCATGTCAAGTTTGCAGGCTGAGTTCCCTGCCAATACAAACATTCTATATGTGGATTTACCTTCTGCAGAGCTTATCGCATCAAGAAAAAATGAAACCAGCTTGCCAGGCATGGTCCTCAATACAAAGAAGCCAATTACATACGTGGATCAGTTTGGAATCCAGCAACGGTATGTTCCTTGTGCATCTGATGGAAGGTTATGGTCACTTTGTTTGCTACCCAAACCAAGCCTTGTGTCTTGTTCAATTGAGTTTGGCTACATGAATAATTTTATGACCATCCCTCTATCAGGGGCTATAATTATAGTCCCTATGTTAGTGTCCTTTTGTCTAAGTCTAACCAGCTGTTATATGTTCTTCCCCTATTATTTTCCTAGAGAACTTGCCAATTATAGGTCTAGTGTACGCACACAATGTCATGAGGTAGCTCATTGCCTCATTCTATTCATAGAGCCAGAAAGTGATACATATTCTGCATGCCTTGTTATCTATGGTCATACTTCTATATGCATCTCATGATGATAAACTATACACGAGTTTGAAATTGAATCACTGATAGTGTTTTCATTATATTTGTACTCTCCCATCCAAAAATAGCTTGCAATAGAAGTCATCTTCGGAGATCTAAGAGTTCCCGGGAAAAAAAGTTGAAGTCACTGGGAGTGGAGGGAGGGGGTTTCCAGTGCTATAGTTTCTCAACTTTCTCTGTTTTGCGATTTCCATCCTTGTGCGTTTCTTGGTCTGTTGGCCTTCCTTACTGTCATTTCTTTGTAATATCAGTTGATCATGACCAGCTGGTGCTCATTTAATGTTGTTACGTTGTATGGATAATGTCTCAAAATATTTATTTGTAGAGCTGGCAATGACTTCTACTTGGATATTTTCTGCCGTGAAAGTACAGTATATCAGTGTCCTCTTTTCATGACATTCAGAGTTCTAATCAGCTTTTTGCTTGCGCTAGTGTCGCTGGTGGACGGCTGGAATGCACAATGCAGAACATAGCTGATAACTTTTATAATACACGTTCATCTCGATGTTTCGAAGGCATAGAAGGTATTGGCATTGTTGATTATTCAGTTTAGAGTTTGTTGCATTTTGTGCACAAATATATATTTTTCTTGTGCATCAGTCTTATTTTTGTATTAATGGAAGCTTTCTTGGCTGCATAATAGGAGACAATCTGGATACCTTTATTGTGTACAATGAGCGAAGGAAGGTCACATCATCTGCTAAGAAGAAAAGAAGATATGCTGACAAGAACAAGACTCTACACCAGGTTCCGCTTTTATAGTATTAGGTTTTTAGTCCTTATCCATTGCGGGAATGGCACTGCTATATTACTTTCAAGATTCCACCTTGTCAAAAGCTATTTCTATCTTACACCTATGTCCAGTTCAGTGGAGTCTTTGGTACTGGCTTCTGTTCCTTCAATTATTTTCAATGTACACATCTGAGATAACTCCCTCCCAGAATAAGGGAACTTGAGCATCATAGTATTAGGTTTTTAGTCCTTATCCATTGCGGGAATGGCACTGCTATATTACTTTCAAGATTCCACCTTGTCAAAAGCTATTTCTATCTTACACCTATGTCCAGTTCAGTGGAGTCTTTGGTACTGGCTTCTGTTCCTTCAATTATTTTCAATGTACACATCTGAGATAACTCCCTCCCAGAATAAGGGAACTTGAGCATCTGGTGTGCATAATAATTTTTCTCTCCGCATTTCTTAAGCATCTCAACAGTAAATCCTTCGGTGCTGGGATTTGCAAAGTACTTATCTAGTAGCAATGCTCAGAACTAACCTTACATATTTGGCCATGTCTCCCATACCACCATCGATAACATAAAAGCCTATGATATCCATGCTTACTTTTTAGTTTTGAACTTCATGATTGCTTCCAATTCCATTACACTGGAATCAGAGGTTTAGGCTTGAATTTGTTGCATGAAATTCCTAGTGACCCTGGTTATTATTGATCAAATGCTTATTTGACATGGGCAGACTCCAGATGGTTCACTGTTAGATATTATGCTGGTTATTATTGATCAAATGCTTATTTGACATGGGCAGACTCCAGATGGTTCACTGTTAGATATTATGCGCAATGCCTATGATCTTCTTTCCCACTGTGAAATAGAAATTCCAAAGGTGTGTCCTCTTGTATCTCCTGCAACTTCAATACTGGACTTTCTTTGCAGGATTCAAGATCAATGACGTTAATTTATCCATCACTATTCACTTGTTTCTGTGTTGGATAATTTTCCTATGCTTGCTAGCCCTAGTTTTTCTGGTATAGTTGGATAATATATTTGAGGTGACTTTGATTTATTCTCATTTCTTGATATTGTGCTACTATACAGATTGAAGGTAACGACAAATATGCTGATTCTGGACCCCCATATCTCATCTTCCTTCATCCTGCTTTGGGACCACTGTGGGAAGTCACGAGACAAAAAGTAATCTCTCGGTTTTCAAACTGTCTTTTCTATTTTAGCTTAATACTATTGCTGTTCATGGATTTGCCCGGAGATTCTAGTAAACGTGTACTAACTTTTTATTTGATCAAAAGCATGAAAAATGGGAGTCACCATTTGGATTTTGGGATCATATAATGGCTGGTAGCCTGGTACCAAAAAGATTTTGGCTCACCGTGCAATTTCTCCAAACTGCATTCATATTTTCTCTTTCTCAAAATGGTTCATTTGTCTACTCTAGTAGTTACACATTTTAGTGATCAAGCAGCTGCTTAAAATCTACCATGTTGACGTTAGTGTACATATATGCATTTATTATCTTTATTCATTTATGATTGAACCACTAGATGGTTCTACAAACTGTGAGTGAAATTCTGTCTTCGTACCCAGTTCGTTGGAGGTTCCATTTCAGAGGGCTCCGAATTGCAAATAGAGGTTGCTGAATTCTTATGGAGAGATGTTCAGGTAGTATTATTATTCTGATACTTAATAAAAGAAGTGATGGAAACTATTTTTGCTTTTAGCTGATCTGTTCCTCTATTTCCAGCTCGATGGTAGTTTGATAGTTGTGGCGGAAAATATCCTGGGTTCGACTACGATGGATGAAAATGGTGGTCCGAAACTACAGTATGGACACAGGTAGCATATGGTTCTGATTTGTTTCTTCATTTTTTCCAAAGGAATAATGTCAACAAATTTGAATTTATGGAATTCATTCATCTAGGTGTGGAAGGTGTAAGTTACAGAATGTCAAAGTACTGAATGAAGGGATTGATTGGACTTCAGGGCAGAACACGTACTGGAAGCATGATGTCCAGCGGTTGGAGTTATTAAAGGTCATTCTACATGGAAATGCGGAATTTGAAGCAACAGATGTTGTTTTACAGGTTAGATCAACATTGAGAAATTGTAGATATCACACCAGAGGATCTACTTGTTCATCAGTAGGTTTCACCATACTATGCTGGTATAGAAGAATGAGTAACAATTTATTACGTTTTATTTCACTCCAAAAGAAAAGGGCAAGTTTGTATCCGATGAGGAGCTAATAGATTGCTCGGTGATGCATATCAATGAAGGGTTCAAGCTTCCAAATGGACCTTGAATACATTCTTGTCCTGAATTAAGATTATTGTCTGTACTTCATTTCATTGAAGTGAGGTACTGAACATTTTCTTTTGTTTTCTTGGCCTACCGCAGGGTAATCATGTTTTTGAAGTCCCAAATGGCTGTAAATTGAAGATCACATCAGGAAATTCAGGTATGTAGTTCAGGTTAATCTTAGGCATATAGCAGAAGTGGTATCTTTGTGTGCTGATTCTAGTGATTATACACAGATGATTAAATACATTTCATTGTAGTTTAAAATGTTTAGTAATTATTTTTAAGGGGGACATTGATATATAGGGGTTCATTCATCTTTTTCCCCTTTCTTTTTCTTCTTTTTTTGTTCTTTATTTTTCTTTTTTGGCATCATTATGTTAGTCTTGCTTTTATACTTTTGTTTTGTTTACATCGAATTGTTGATATGATGGAAGATGTCGTTGTAAATAGTGTATTGCAAGACCTTGATATGGCACTATCCCTTTTGGCTTTTGGGAAGATGTGGTTAACTTATTGCTTTCTTCTATTCACGATTACAACATTCATGGTTTCAAACCTAAGAAGAACCGATCCTCGAAGGATTCACATTTGTAGGTTTTTGTATTTTTATTTCAAAAGTGTATCTCCATAGCATCTAATAAAAATTTCAACGATGATTGCTTTTATCTTTCTACAACTTTTCTCTGTTACTTGAATACTTGATTCCCATTCCGCTTTTGGCTAAAGCAAAGCTTATTGCCTACTATTTGCTGGAATTGAGCTGCAAAAATAGTTGTGATAATTCTATTGCCTGTAGTTGCTTGATCTGGAGTTCATTTTGCCATAAAGCATTCCCCAACGATTATAAATTATCTGCCGAAACTCGCTCCCTCCCTGATATGAGTGGGGTTTTGAATAGGTTAAATCTTCGCATAAGTTTCTGCTGATTGTTTTCTATTATTGCTTCAGGTTTAGATGTCCAGTTAAACCCTATTGAAGAGAAATGGATGGATACCGGAAGCTGGTTCTGGAACTACAAGCTAAATGGTACGCACGTTCAACTGGAATTGGTAGAGTTGTAGAAGTATAACCAGATCCCTACGCACACGTTACGTGAACCATGGTTCACAATCTGTCTCAGAGTTCACTTGGAGATTATCCGTGTAATTCACTCTTGGTTTAACAGAAGTTGAACGTCTCTTACCATCGGCTCTTTTTTCGTAAATACATAATTTAGAGCCTATATCAGTGAAAGTTCCCATCTCATGTAACTCAAAATGTAAGTTAAGTGCAAAGATCGTTGAAGTTCGGGTTTTAGGTTTTTTCGGTCATTTCCTTACTGGCATAGAATTTTTTGAACTGGGCATAATGGTAGACTACTCATTGTTACAGACTTACAGTTAGGGTTTTACTTGTAATCATAATCTTGTAACGTTTTGTTAGTAGCTTAATGGAGATTACAGTATTTCTCTGTACAAAGACTTCTTCAGAGCTTGAGCAATGGAAGATATGTATGCCAAATTTCAACATTGAAAATTTCTTTAACTGCGAATAAGTCTTATTGAATCTGTATTTAAACATTGAATAATGCTATGCCTCTTTCAGTGTGGGATACCTGCAGTCATCAATGCATAAGCTGCACCAATAAATTTCGTAGAAAGTTGGGCAAAAAATGTTGTTTTCCTTTTTCGCTTTATTTCTTGAGTAATTTATATGATTAATTGATAAGGTTTTTTATGTTTGAATCAAGATATTCTGATGTTATTAATATTATCTTCTGTGATTAAAAAAATAGGACACCACGATCTCATTTGACGAGCTGAGCCATTTCTTTTGTGATAATTATGTTTTGTTTGTTCTCGGCATATAAATTTTGAGTGTTCTTTTATTATATATCCCAAGAACAAACATAATTGTCAAAAAAAAAAAAATAATGGACGGTAAATATTTGATATTTTAATTTGTATTGATAATCAACATAATGAGACCTACCAAATAAATGAATACCCCAACCCGTTCCATATTTTTGGTCCTCTACAAAAAGATGGCAATTTTCGAATCCAAAAATAATACTCATAATTTTTCAAATTTCATGACCCTATACTAAGGTTGAGTTTTTACTAAAAATACCGTCTTCTCACTGTAGTCAAAAGTGGATGTTATTTTCTCTAGATTGTTTTTTTGTGATGTATGTGAAGATAATGACTTGTGAAAAACACCGAAAATGCCGTCAGAAATACTGAAAATAACAAATATCACAATGGAAACTTGGCCTAAAGAACTAATTGAGATATTTAATTTGATGTCAAGAAAGTTAAAAAGTTTTGGAAGGAAGCTTTTTTTTTTTTTTTATTTGAAAATTACACGTCCTTTTATAGTGGATCAATAATATGAGATGGATGGTGGATAAATAATCATACCTTGTTCTTGAATGGATTTTATGAGATAAAATCTAATTTTGATAAAATGTAGTTTTGTTTAGAGGTGTAATAAAATGACATTGTTTTCCTAATGGATTAAAATCTAGGGTTGATAAAGGTGTTTTGTAGTAAATGATTTTGTGAGATAAAATCTAGTGTTGATAAAATCTAGTTTTGCTAAAATCCATTAAGATTGTTAGATTTTATCAAAACTAGATTTTATGAAATAAAATCCATTGCAAAACAAGGCCAAATAGAATCGTGATAAATTTCATTTTAATCACATGAGAAATCTAAATTGAATCCGAGCATCATTGTACCCCTCATTAGACTTGAACCTGCTAACCAATGAGTAATACTGTATGCGTTTTTTAATTTCCAAAACACCTCTCTCCCCATTTCCCTATCTCATCATGTGTGTTGCATGGAAGGATAGCAATGAGGTAATTTTACCATGTTTTGCAAGTTATCGAATTGTTCTTATCAGACTTTTGATGTTTTCGTTTGAGTCTGATGATTGTGTATTTTATCCAAATGTGAAGGACATTTTTGAAAAGAAAAAAAAGTAAAACGTGAACACAATTAATATTTTCACAATTAATGTGTTTACACTTCCCCTCTCTCCCTTTCACTCTCCCCCAAATTGACCATAAACTAATTGAGGAAAAAATAGGCATTTACTCTTTTTTGGTTTAATTGATTGTCTAAATACTCAATTTTTAGCTTATATAAATTTCTAGAAGTTTTTTTAAACCAAATGTAGTTTTAATGAAACCTTATTTATCGGAAAAAACAAGAATAATGACACCTAATAGAATTTTAGCTTGAAAAAATGTGCCATGAAACTTGTACTCTTAATACAAATACCCAACTCTCCACAAGGTAGGTGTTAATACCAAAAACATATACTCCAGTTGGTTTCATAATTTTGATAATAAGAAACCCCAATTGATTTAGACTTAAGGCTAGATTTTTTTAATGTTTGCCTACTTTTTAATCTCTTTTTTAAGTAGAAAAAATATGAACATCTCACCAAACTTATCTAAACCAAAATGAGGGGTGAGAGAAGATATATTCCAACTCTTGGGAAACGTTAGGTAAATAGAGAGATATCTGACAAAGTGAACAACTGTTAGGTAAACAAGGGTATTGGTTATAAATGTCTAGGCATAAGGTTACATAAATTTATTTTTGACCATCTAAAAGAACGTTGAAATTATTTCTTTTGAGGACAGTCATATTTTTTAAATATTATAATCTATTGTACATATCTTTACATAAGGAATATACGCATCTTTACATAAGGAATATATGAAGTCCTTTTAAAAGTAAAATATGTGTAAGCATGTATACAATTATGTGAGATCAGTAACATATATTTCTCAATGCATTTCCGGTTAAATGTCTTTCAAAAAAATCCGGTGAGGTGTAAGTTGAAAAAAATTTAGAATGAACACGAGATATTGGGGTGGAATAAGTCTAGTTACTCCTAAACCTCTTATTTTTTCAGCAGGATCTGCCATTCAATGGGTCGGTGTTTTTCCCGAAATCTGGACCTTCTTCAATATCTCCTTACTACCGGAAAGATCCAAGAAAAATCCATCAAGATGAAGACATGCAACACAATTTCCATTCACGTATATTATTTCCACAAATTTACACTACCCTCTTTTCCACTTCTAAAAACTCTTATCCCAAGGAGTAAGGACTCTGAGTCTACGAGGGAAACGGGGTGTTGTAGGTCGCTCCTGTAGTGTGGCAAATGATTCGCCAAATGTGTTTTTAACGGTCTTGATTTCATTTCGACTCTTTGTAAATCAGAGCCGTCCAATGTTAAGATAAAACCCGAGTCATTGATTGCCGAAATCAATGGCTCAGATGCCGCCCCACAGGGGCGCCCTACAACACCCCCAAATCCGTCTATAAGACTATGAACAACAAAAATATATCCAATGAAGAAATATGAATGAATGACCAAAATTTCCATGCAGTGAGGAGTGTCGCGGTACCGGACTAATTTATTCAGTCTCTCGCAGTTCTTTTCACGCGTTTTGTGTGAGGAGAATCGACATGCGACCTAGGGGGCTTAGCCGAGACAAATCGATTACACTGCGACAACCCTTGTACTCTCCTTAAACGGCTTAATCCATATATATCATTCAACAGGATTGACAGTTTGCGAGCAAAATCTCTTAAGCAATCTAAGCAAAGCATCAGCTTTCCTCCTCGCTTTCGACGACCCATCCGCCACCAATCCTTGCAACGCCGGAACACTCCACGGATTCAACAACAACCGTCTCGCCACCTCGTCCCCGCCGTCCTTACACAACCCCATCAAAATCGTAATCGAATTCTCCTTCCCTTTCCCTGACCCGAACCGCAACAAATCAATCAAGAGCGGCACCAAAACCCGACACTTCCTCGTCTCCTCCAACCCTTCGGAGCAGCCCGCAAGCAATGCCAACACTCCCAAAGCGTCATCCGTTATTCCCGCCTTATCGTCCATCAAAATCTCAATCAGCAACGGAATCGCCCCACAAACGACGACGTTCCTCTTATTCGCATTATAAACCGCCAGGTTAAAAAGCGCCGTTACAGCGTCCTTTTTACCCACCGCCGTTCCTTCACTTAACAGCCGTACTAAAGCCGGGACAGCCCTCGTGTGGGCTCCGATAACCGCCTTGTAATCGTCAATCATTGATAAGCTGAAAATCGCTGCTGCGGCATTTTCTCTCGCCTCCGTAGTCTTCCCCGTTTGTAGAACGTCAATTATTCCGTCGAGTGCTCCAAAGGTGGACATTATCGAAACTTTGTTTTTCGGGTAAATTGAGAGGTTTAGAAGGGCAGTAACGGAATTTTCCTGGGTTCTCGGGTCGCTTGACCCAAGTAACGTCACTAAAAACGGAATCGCCCCTGCCTCGGCGAGTAATCGCCGATCTTCCATGCCAGTTTTTGCCAGTAATCGGAGCTCGTACGCCGCCTGCCGTTGGTCGTCCGCCGATCCTGTCGCTAGTTTCCCGACTAGAAACTCGGCCGTCGATTTAACGGCGTTCATGGCCGTTTCCGTGGCGGTTACGTGATCGACTGATTTCTCCAATGACTTCCTCTTGGCGCTAGTACCAGACGATGCCGCCTCGACTAGTAGTACGTTGTTTTCCTGACTCCATTGATGGATTAAGCTCTTGACTGCATAGTTAGGGATTAGAGCCATGTGAATTAGCCTTTTCCCTGTTTTAGGGCACGTATGATGGCCCGAATTTATCCATTGACTGATCGATTTTCGATCGTAAGTGTGCCCCGAGGCTACTATCACAGGGTCTCTCATCAGATCAAGCGAAATCGGGCAGCGAAATTCATCCGGAATGTTGAAGACAGAAGAGGAAGAAGATGAAGAAAGATAGTTAGAAGATGAAGAAAGATAGTTAGAAAACGAAGAAAACGACGTCGTTGTGTGCCTCGAGTCTTGATCTTGATTGCTTTGAGTATCAGTTTCTTCATCTTTGAACAGCATAGATCTAGACAGAGAAAGGAGTGATATCAGATTGTTGATATTCGAAACCACGATTAATCCCCCAGTGCCCTTCTGCTTTTCTGATTCTTCTCGTAATTTCAATATTTCTTGATCGTAATCGAACGAGGTTTTGAATCCAATGCTGCTGAAAACCTCTTCTACTCTTCTGAACTCGAGGTGGCCTTTTTCCTTCTTGTTCTTTTCATTGACGATAGTCATGAATTGGAATATCTCGTCTCGTCTCTGAATCTCTCTTTCATCGACAAATAATTCGACTCTTTTCGCTTGCTTGTGAAGGAGGTCAACTTGTTCTGTAGTATCCGCGGTTAAGTTGAGCGAGTCGAGAGGGAGTATGTCCAGTACTCTCCCCATCTCCTTCACAATACCATGGAATCGATTCGAAATGGTTTCCGTTTGGACGAGGTTCCATAACGCGCTTCCTTCTTGACACACTCGTATCAAAAACTTCACCCGTTGAATAACCGAGAAGAGCTCCGTCAGGCACAGGATCGAGGAGGGTGGAAGCGGGGTGTTTGTTTCTTGAATCTCTTCGTATAACGAAGAAAGAAGCTTGATCCTTCTTATCATTGTCGATACGTTCTTAACTTGCACGAACATATTCCTCTCCATCGACATAACTTCATTAGAGATATGGATCAATGATTCTAGCAATGACCCAGTTGGAATAAAGCCTGTGGAGACCATTGGAGGAGGTAAATTTGGATCCATGGTTTTTTCCCCTTTAGCATTGCTTGCTTCTTTTGATCAAATGGGTTAATTTGTTAATGATTAGATTAATTCGAAGAACCGTTCTTCAGTTTTTGTCTCAGAATATATTAATGTCAATGGACTATTTGACTGCTTCCGGTTTTTCTTGTGAAGGTAGAGGAAGACTCTTTCAGTTGCTGCCATTTGGAGGGACAACCTGCCTCGCCGGGTAAGTTAAAAATTGGCCGGCAGTTTTATATTCGGTTGTAGAAAAACAATGAATTTTTCCAATGGATCCATTCAAATAATCTGAATAAACTAGCCGTGTCAAACCCTCGCGTTTGGTGGCTGCTGCTGCTCCTTGGAAATATTGTACATATGTTGTACTAGGTTTTATTGGGGATGTCTTGATCTGAACAAGTCGAGGGTGACACCATGTTTGTTAGTTTTGATCCATCTTATCCGAGGTCATTTAAAATTTAAATCATTATCTTATGTTGATCTTTTTGCTCTGTTCTCTTCTTTTTCCATCTTCATGGTTCACCCTTATTGCTTTTGAGTTTTGAGACTTCTGCCCTAATCCCGTTATCAGTTCATTTTGCTTGTATGCCACACATACACACACTTGAAGGGCCGCGAAAATCAACACTTCTAAAGCATCAGAAACCTATATCAAAGTTTAGGCAGTGCTGAATGCATTTCTGAGAGTTGAGTACATTGTTTTATCGTGTGACGAGGAGTAATCACAGAATTGAGGGATGGTGTTGTCCCTAAAGGAACAACATCCATGTTGTCCCCAATCTGAGCCGTCCGTGCTCGGCAATGGACGGCTCAGATTTGTTTGGTAGCAGACGGTTCAGATGTGTTTGGACAAAATGTGATCCGAGCCCAGATCGAACAACATGCATGTTGACAGCATGCACCTCGGATACCTTTCTTCTTGTTGCGGCAGGGGATTGAGTATCATGAATCAGCCTCTCTATAGAAATTAGAAAGCAGTGGGCACTATCTAATATTCCATCGGGTTTAGCATGTTTGTAGCCCTGGGTTCGAGTTTCTGGGTAGATGGCTTTCGCTCTCACAATTCTGACGTCGGGGCTAGATTCAATTACTACAACTTGATCTGGTTGAAGGGCACCCTTCGAATTTGCATTCACAGTAAGTAGAGGCTCCTTAGTCCAACGCAAGGAGTTTCTGCTATTGGCCGACCCATTCTGCCATTTTAAATTTTTAAGAAAGTCATTTAAAATGGTTGTGATATATAACCAAACAGGTATAAGTTGTTAAAAACATCAAGCTTGATGCTAACCTGGGATGGTGTTGTCCCTTCGGGGATAGCATAAATGCTGGACCGATCAAGGCCGTCCGTAGGGCATATATAGCAGGTCCTCTAGGAGGATTCGGCAGCCCTGTAGGGCGGCTCTTACACCCCGTTTGGCGACCGGAGATGATTTTGGGTGGATTTGTAATGAGGGTGGATTTGAAGGTGGATTGGTAATAAGGGTGGATTTGTAATGAGGGTGGCCCCACCTCATAAGAAGGGTGAATTTGTTAGTGAGGTGTTTGGATGGTATTTTGAGAAGGTGGATTTGAAAGGTGGATTTGATAGGATAAGTGAGCAAATGACCATTTTACCCCTGAACCGAATATTTTATTAAACTAATGCATTAATTCGATTATAATATAAATAAATACATAATAAATATGAAAATACACATTAAATGAAATAAAAATATTAAAACCTTATTTTGGAAAAAAAAAATTCAGGAAATAAAATAATAATTAGGAAGTGAAAATTTGAAAAATTAATAAAAGACATTTTTTTTTCTTTATTTGAATGGTCAATGGTTGGTGAATTAATATTCTTTTTTTCTTTATTTGAATGGTGAGGAGTTTAAATTATTTTGCATTTAACTCTCGTACTTAATTTAGTTGTCATATTATAATATATCTTGTGGTTTTTTTATAGATCCATCCATTTGGTAAAGATGAAGAATGGATCGATTGGGAAGATGAAGAATCAACTTCAAACCGGATGTTTGAATAACATATCTTTTTTGTAGGCTCTTTTTTTAAATAAATAAAAAAACATTGTATAAACTGTGTTTATCTGTTTTTCAAATAACTCAATTTTTCAATTGTCCAAATTATAGGGCAACAAGCATATCAATGAATACCCGAATACACAGCATAAACATATAGCACATGTTACGGAAATATATGTAATAAATTTTAGTGTAAAACAATGACGAAATTAGGGTAAAACAATGATGAAATTAGACCTACCACTATCAACTTAGAGCTGACTGGATGGAATTAGGGCTAACTCATGAAACTAGGGCAAAACAATGGCTAAATCGTAGTACAAAATTAGGGCTAATTCGGGTTACAAATTAGGATTAAATCGGGTAACAGATGTGGCTATGAAATTAGGGCAAACTTAAGAAAAAATAGTCAGAAATTTGGGTTATTCATGGGACAGATCAAGGTAACCAAAACACAGACCAGAGATCGAGTATGAAACCTCAAAAATCGCATACCTCAAGTTGAAGACGAGTCAAGACGAGTGAAGAGGAGCAACAATGGCGACTGGACTTGCTGCTTCGAAACCCTCCTCTCTCTTTTCTCTTCTTTCTTTTCCTCTGATCGAAACCAAGATCGTGTAACACGTATCAACAGAAACCCTCCAAATCACCCGGATTTGGAGGGGTAGAATAGGGAAAAAAATAGCAAATCAGGCCGGATTTGCTAACGATCGGGTGGAGGCCGTCGTTGGCCAACGAAGGAGAGGGGGGAGTAGTAGTACCAACAGTGAATCGACTCCAGGTGCCAAAATCGCATGCCAAACGGCGGTTTGGGGTGGCCCCTTGACTGCAAATCCAGGTGAAACTCTAATCCAGGCAATAACGAAGTCGCCAAACAAGATGTTAGAGTGTTGATCTCGACAATGAAAGGCTCATAGTTGCCCTACAGGGTTCCCTCATCCCCTCTAGGAATCCTTGCGCCTCTGGATATTTTGCTCCCTCCTTTTGTTACTAGTGTTTCTATGGATTTATTCATGAATTGGGACAAGCAAAATGGCCCCTAGAATTCTACAAATAGGGGTTAAACTTGTAAATACCCAAAAAAAAAAAAAAAGTAGGGACCTAAATGAAAGCTCGTAATTCATTATCACGTGTGCGCTATTGAGGGAGATTATTGTCTCATTCTCCTGAGCTTTTCTTGACCCATAAATCATCCAATGCATGACAAAACACAGACCCTAACAATTCATGAATTGCGCATAGACCCTAACAACTGATGAATTGCGCATAGACCCGAACAACTGATAAATTGCAACCATATATAAAAATTATTGTGTGGGTGAAAACAAAGGCCACAATAAGTGAGAAAAAGACAAGGACAAATTTGAGGAGTAATTCTACACTAGATCTTAGCCAGAAGGCGAGAAAGGTATTTTAAGGAGAAATTCTTGGCCAAAAAAGTCAGAGTTGACCTCAGATTCGGTAAACGTTCGAGGTCATCAAATTCTTGATTCAAGATTCCAACTCCTTTACCAAGCTAAAAATGCCCAAAATAGTACATGATGGAACCATGATTATGCAACACGAAAAACCATTGCTAGTGCGCCTATGTGGAATGGCAGTGAGACGGAAAAGGAACGCAGATAATATTGAAACAAGCTTTCCAATCAGGCATTTTAGAAGAGGAAAGCGAAGAGCGTAATAAGTAACTAAAACATAGTACTTCATGGACTGTTTTATCAGAAGTATCTAAATTTTCGTCCAATGAATGCTACACTGATGCATTGCCACCAGAAATATACAAACAAAAAGAGGGGAAGCTGTCTTAAATGTCTTGAATTCCAGCACAAGTCTGTTGACCAACAACCACATCCATAAATCATACGATGCCAAATCCATTATACCGAGAGGAACCAATAGTCTCCCAAGACATGTAATTATGTAATATATGGCTGAAATCTTACTGTCTTTAAATACTTAATTTGAACAATTAACCTACTAGTCTACTACTATACACACAAATGAAAAGGAAAAAATGCAGTAACAAATCTAAGAGGAAAGAGTAATGGAAAAACCAAACAGATGTAAAAGAATCGTAAAAGAAAAAACAGGGGCTTTGGTATGGGTACAATCAGGTCATTGACAAAATAAACTCATTGATATCCTCCAACATAATTTGAATTATCAACTGAAGCCCTATTATATATAATTATGGAATGAAAGCTTTTCCAGCAAAGGGTTTGTTTATCGGAAATACCCATGGTTCCTATTAGATATAGAGTACTTCGATTCTTTTAATAAATAAGATTGAAAATATATGGAATTATTAGAGAGAAGAGTGCGGGTTAGCTAACCTTTTGGAGTGTCAGGTGCTCCAAATGGGTCAGAGGATGGAAATGGATAAAGAAAGATTCTTTGAAGATCTCCCTACCAAAGGGAAGACCCAACTGAGCAAACCGAGGGACTTGACTTATCTGACCCGAACCATAGAGGCTTAGCGAAGAAGAACGCGGGCAACGGAAATGCAAAAGAGAGGAGAAAAGATTCCCGACTCAGAGCATGTTATTGACTCAACTACAAATCTGTTGAATGAGGACGGAATTTTTTGGCGAATGTTGAACAGAACACAACTCCTGCTTGTAGCATGTAGAGATAAACAGAGCTTTCATAAAAATTTTACAATGTCGGATATACATTTTTTTTTATTTGTTCCTATATAAAAGTTCCCCTTTTTAGAATGACGCATGTTAAAAGCAACTGCACTTTCTAGTATGTCACTCATTTAGAGGACCTTTGCATATTCCAATTTCCACAAGCCCATACTGAGGAAGAACAACCAAAAGAAGAGGAAGTTCATGAACAAGCTAACCCTCTTTTTCACCCAGACAATAAAATGAAAAACATTATCAAGAAAGCGAATCATATATAAATGAAGCATAATATCCATATAAAACTTCTGCTGTATCTCAATACCCAGGCCTGGACATACTTAATCCAAGTAGAATCTGAAAGTCACTGTGAACATGAAAGAGTATGTACTATTTTGATTGGGGGAATGTTTTTACAAGGTGAGTGGGAAATATATAAGAAGAGGCTCTACTGACCGCCACACTTGCCAAGCACACCAGGAAGAGGTTCGCAACGTTGAGGTGAAGGGTCGCAGCACTTGATTAAGAATCCAGAGAATACAATCGTCATCAGCGGTGAGTATATGGTTATGCCAAAAGGGATGAATATCTGTTCATACAAACAGCCATTCAAAGAGGGAGAGAGAGCAAAAACACAAAGATGATGAAGAGAATCAAACCTGGATCAAAGCAAACACAATTAGCACAAATAGGGAAACCATCAGAAATGGCCCCATGAAGCCAAAGTCGTGGCCCCTAGCCGCAGCCCAAAATGTGTAGAGAATGAGGGTAACATACACCACACTCATTAGAATACTAGTCAACAAGACACCTGTAAGATATGAACAACAATTAGCATAAAATCGACAGTGAAAAAATTCTTTAATTAGAGCTTCATTAGTAATTTGAGTTCTTCTCTAGAAACCCTAATTCATCTAGAATACTACTGCCAGTCTATTTCCAGGCCACACCCATTACAAGAAGGTATCTTTGGTATTTTTGAAGAAAGTTTTCTTAACCATAACAAACTGGAGGAACAAAAAAGAGGGGACATAATGAGCTTTACCTCTCAATGTGAACCAAAAGAAAAATGCACAGAAAAAATCTGGATTATGATTTGATTATTAGCAACTTCAAAAAATCTAGCCGAATAAGATATATAATAGAGGCAGGCAGAATAGAATTATTTCAAAACTGCAACCCCAATTAGTGAGAGCATCAAGTATAAACAAGAAGATAATCGAGGGACAAAAAATCATGAAAGCAATGGGAGACGACAAAATAACTACCAGGCCTAGAAGCCCCCCAAAATTAGGACCACTAATCAACTTCCAAATGAGGGCAGTGGATGAAACGATAAACCAAGGAACAAAAAAGTGCCCATGAATCATACTCCCTCCGTTCCTAAATAAGAGTCCCACTTTCTCTCTCTTACCATTTTTCAAATAAAAAATAAAGTACTTCTGTATATCATTTCTTGAATTTTTTTGCACCAAATTAAAGTACTTGTCGAGTACTTTAATTTGGTGCGAAAAAATTCAAAAAATGATACACGGAAGTACTTCATCTTTTGATTTGAAAAATGACACGACTTTTCATAGTAGACTCTTAATTTGGAACGGAGGGAGTATCAAGCTCCAGTATAACCTTAGTCAATACACATCTGAATACCACACAGGCGGTACATAGCTTCTGCTAACATGTTAGAAGTTAGAACCACGATCAACATAACAATGACAAGAAAAAACTAATGCATCTCTAATCACCCCACCGCCAGCTGCCACACCAGAATTACCACTAATGCAGCCATCACAATTTGATGTTGGAGGCTATAACAACCGAACCACCCAAGTATTAAATATTTTAGGGTTGACCAAAGTAATGCCAAGAGCATTAAGGCACTGCACATCCTTAAACCTTAAATCTGAAGCAATATTTCTCAGCATGAATAAGCCCAACAAATTCCTTCACGTCTATAAACTATCTATTTCCTTTCAAAATACCCCAACAAATTCTACCAGGATCAAGTTTGTCTCAGGCATTCAATAGATTTTAATTGATAATCGTACAACCACCATTTATTCAATCTCAGCTGAGGAAGAAATTAGACTGATATCGCCACCAACACCACTAAAGAATGACCAAACCAGAGTTGCCACCTCCCCTTCAGGAAGCAAATTAGGACAGATTCCATCATATAAGAACTAGCACAGCAGTTACCGACATCAGAAAAAACAACAAGAAGATTGCCTTCAAGAGGTATAAAAGCTCAAACAAGCTTTTCCCATTCTGAGAACAGACGAGTCCAAGAATGCAATCCGTTAGGATGCACAGAAGCCTTGAAAGAAAATACATGAAAAAACCAACCTACAAATGACGGCTATGCCAAGAAAACAAGCATATCACAACACGATATGAAAACCACAAAAACATAATTAAATTGTGCCCTTTGTAGAAGGCTATAAGCATGATTATTTCACTTGCAAGTTTGTATAAGAAACATCAAACAAGTTTGTTAACTTGTAACTTAATTTTCTTTTGTAAGTTTTGTCTATCGATTATCGGAATATTCTCAATGATGCGTGACAACCACCTGTCACAGCTTTTCCAAATCTGATAATAACTTACACTAAATGGGAAATGGTTAGATAAACATCCACAAGTCTTTTACCAAAATATACATGGAGGGAGATCTAGTGTAGCATACTTAATTGCAGCGTATTAAACATTCATTGCACATTTGCACCCATGTCCATAAATTAGTTGTAAACCTATATTTGGTCGTGCTTAGATAAAACTAGTAATTTTCTCAATCTTATAGCAGCATTTTCCTGTAGCCACAAATTGATTGGCAAACAATATCTCTCTCATTTTAAAATTGGATAAGCATTTGTAAGTAAAGAATGGTTAAGGCGGGCGTTTTGAAAATGAAAACTGGTCCATATTCAAGAAATTAAGCATTTTAGAACAGTGCAAATGAAAAGTTCAAAGCTCATTGAAATGATCATCCTCACATTGGCGTTTCTTTAGGAAGTTCCCTAGCAACACAGTACCAAGGTCATAATTTTCCGCAACTAGATAGATGGGTCAAAAAGAGTTCTGGAATCTCACCCAAAATCACTGTTTTCACACCTCATTGATCACAAATAAAACACCATCATCGAAAATACAAAATCTTCCGAACTTGACCGGCTGGAATCGGTTTCCTGGTTATAGGTGCTCAAGCTTCAGCGAGGTGATTACTAACCTTTCCATGCGTAACACAACCAAAAGTTTCCCTAAACAATAGCAACAGAAACAGTTCTTTCATACAGTGAGCAAATAAGGAATGAAATAACTTTAAAATGTCATGGAAAGTTGCTAGAGAAACTTAAACTAAAAATGGCAGAAATTATGAGCTTTTAAATCTGAAAAAAAAAAAAAAAAAAAAACTCCATTTGAAACTCAGCCTAGTAGGCTACCATCACTTGGCTTAATTAAGCATTCCCTTTACCATTTACTTTTGTTCGCTTTTCTTTTCCTCTGGTTTCAAACGACAGCCTTCATTCAGACAACAATGATATTAACAATCCCTAAACCATTACACCATCGCTCTAAGTTATTCAATCAACATAAACTACACGACTACCCGTAGAGATGATATATAGTCTTCAGATCCGAATTTATCCACCCACCATAACATGAAAACACTCAATTTATACTTGGGTACACACACGGGCGGAGGGAGGAAGATACCAAGGGGGTCAATTGACCCCCCCAAGGTCCAAATTTTTGTGGGAATAGTTATAGTTTTGCCCAAATTTTTGCTATTTTGACCTCACTTTACACCTTCTTTTTTGCCCAAACCTATTAAGAGTTCAAATTTTGACCCCACTTGTCCAGGTTTTTGCTATTTTGACCCCACTTTACACCTCCTTTTTTGCCCAAACCTATTAAGAGTTCAAATTTTGACCCCACTTGCCCAGATTTTTGCTATTTTGACTCCATTTTACACCTCTTTTTTTGCCCAAACCTATTAAGAGTTCAAATTTTGACCCCCTTGTCAAAAATCCTAGCTCCGCCCCTGGGTACACACAGGTCTAGTCCAACACCTTGGCTTTGTTAAGTTGAATTTTCTTTTTTCATTTCACATTAGAAAGAAAAAAAGAGGGAATATGAAGCCTATCATTTGTCAAATCTTTTCCTCTCCTTTCTTGGCAACCAAACAGAGGTCAGATGCTAATTAGAGCCTAATTCAATCATTCAACAAGGTCGGTAACAATACCAGCAAGCAATACAAGATATATGCAGCTAATACGTTCAATTTACTAAAACACACATGAATACAAGATAAACCAATCAAACAAAAACATTTAGTTCGATGGGCCTTTGTTTGATGCGTCTTACCCATGGAAAACGAGCATGACAACCCCATAGCGAATGCCATCAGAACATAAACCAGAATCAGAAGTACAGCGTTCACTCTACGGTGCTCGATGTAGCGAAATAACGGGAACAGCAACAGCACTGAAAATTTTATCACAGAAACACAAAATCAAAACAATTATATAGTACACAAACAAAGAAACAAAAATCCACAGAAGAAAATCAGTAAGGAAATCTCGAGTTTAACCGCCGAAGGGGGCGACTAGAGCGAGGATGTAGACAACGATTCCCGGAGTTGTGGTTAGAAGGAACTTGGGGATGGTCGGGACGTGGACGACGACAGTCCCGATGGCAACGGCTAGAAGCCATATCAGAGCTTGCTCGAGGTACAAATCCCGGCGGTACAGGAGCTTGTTTCCGGCCTCAATGTCACCACTCGTCTTCATCATTTCCATTTTCTAAGGAGCTTTGATGATTGTTTATCTGACCCTTTGAATCTTGTACACAATAATAATAACGAAGGAGGGAGGTTCCTTGTTTTCATTTTTTCAAAAAAGAACTGCATTAATTGATTCATCTTTCTGGAAAAAAAACCAAAACAGAACGGACAGATGAGGTTCCCATTAGCAGTAATATTAGCAGGGCAGCATGTGCTGCACCAGAAAGTATGGTTTGTAATTGCACGATAAATCTGTAGGTACAGAATTTTTTTGTACAAATCTATGGTTTTGGACCTCTTCGGGGTCCCACAAGGATGATCGGAGTCGTTCATGTTTTTCAAAATAATATTTACTTGTATCCCGTAAAAAATCAACTAAATTGGATATCGGGAAATGCTCCGTCAGTTCATCCAGTTTTTTATTCATAATTAAAAACTGGATGAACCGATGGAGCATTTCCCGATATCCGACTTAGTTGATTTTTTACGGGTTACAAGTAAGTATTATTTTAATAAAGATGAACGGTTCCGATCATCCGTGTGATATCCAGAGGAAGCCCAAAACAACAGACTTGTACAAAATTTGTACAAAAAATTCTGTGCTAGTTGATTGCATGGACAAAGTTCACCTCCAAAAACAGTTTTTTTTTTTTTTTAAATTATGATAGTTCATTCTCTTACAATATATCACATAAAACATTATGAAAAACATGATTATTCTAAAAAACACCCTTGGGGAAACACCCCCTAAATAATCCTTACCATGCAACCAGTGCCACCCTGTGCAATTTTTCTATAATGTCCCAATGTGTGGTAATGGGGCATTGATGCCCTACTAAATCTAAGCCATTTGATAAAAAAAAACAAAAAAAAAATGGAAGAATTTGAGCTGTTGGATCAAAACCACACAAAAAAATAGAGTGAAATTGTCAAAAACAATGTGGTTTTGTGGTTTTCCCTCTGAAAAATCGCATTTTACTAACAACAAACACTAGGAATACTTACCACAAAATAACCGAATACTTACCACATAATAAGGCAGTGCTTACCTGTTTACATATAAAATCAACAAATCCAATAATTAATTGACACGTAATTGAAAATGTCAAACGTTGGCAATTACCTGTTGATAAAGATACACTGGATTAAAGGAATATAAATGATTAAATACGATGTCGTATTGTGTTCAAAGATGAAAAGCAGTTATTGGCAGTTACAAGCCATTGCTGACGTAAAGGGTGGTTTCGAAGCCCTGATATTAACTGTTAAACATATAAACTCCACGTGTGGACTTGGGAAACAAGGCAAATTGACAGTTATAACACGTGGAATACTTATCGAAAGGCAGTTATTCACCTTAAATCATTTGAGTTTGTTTAAACAACTGCACAGATTCAAAATCAAAGGTTCTGGAGGAAGAATTAGAAGGATTCAAATTCAGACGTGGAGGAGGAAGCAACTGCCAACTCGAAGAATGGAAGTTAGAGTTCGAAGCAAGCCAATGTTCAAATTCATTGAGCGGGAAGTTCAAATGGCAAGCAGCGTCTATAAATAGAAGAGATTGAAGAAGTGAATGGCCCCCGGACAAATCTTCAACAAACAGCTATCAAAAAACTGATGCTTGGTTTGTTCATTGGCAAAATAGTTTAGGATTTCGAACTCAGTTTCGAAGTAGTTTAGGATCTCGAACTCAGTTCGACTTAGTTTAGGAAGTAGTTTAGGAAGTAGTTAGGATTAATCTCGATTGTTCCTGTAACAATCACCTGTTTGAAGTTCTTGTATCTGAAGTTGGAGACAATTTCGAAGTAAGTTTACCTTTGATTTGCTAATCGAAGTATCTTGTTTCTTTTTGTTCTTCGATTTCCTAAGTTTGTTGGTTTACATTTCTTCACTTGTTGAAAAAATCCTCTTAATTGAGGTAATTGAACCAATAAAACACAATCGCCTGATTAGATTTGGTTTTTCCAAAGTTAATCTGAGGGAGGAGATTGAAACTCTCTCTGGCACGCTCGCACACAATTATTTCCATTACAAAGAAGTAAAAAGAACCAAAACATTACCACAAAATTTAGAAATACTTACCACAAAATAAGGCCAATTGGTCAATCCGATAGTAGGTCACCAACTTTTAGCTGAAAACGCCTTACTTTTGGGGTTTTATAAAATTACACCACATTTTACTTAATCAACGCTGGATGAGAGACGTGAGGAGATAGAGAGAGTGAGAAACCGCGAACAATTTTCTTATTAGGGCTTTCAAATTTTCTTCAACTAGTTTAGACAGTAACAGGAGAGTGAGAGAGGGGCTCTACCAATGGTTAAGGCCATGTTCCACTAACAAAAAACTAGTTTTGTTTTAAATCAAAAACTACTCCATTCCACTAAAAAAAACCCCACAAAAAACCAACAAAAAAACCACTTCATTCCACTAACCTAAAAAAAATCAAATCATTGCACAATCAAGTACATGTACTTTAATCATGTAAAATTACAAATCTGTCATCCCTTCAAAAAAAAGAGAGCAATAGTTGTTTGGGTAGAAGGGTAGATTTGTAATTTCATAACACAACTAAAAAAACCAAAAAATCAAAAACTTGTTAGTGGAACTAGTTGGTTTTTTTGAAAAACTAAAGATAAAAAAAAAACCAAAAAACTAAAAAACCAATTAGTGGAACACCCCCTAAGACTCAAGATTTAAAAAATGAAAATACAATGGTTCAAGAAAAGTGAGGGTATGGTGCCACAGTACCACTTTGAAACACCACAACCGGACCCCACGACCCCCGCTGTGGGGCAACCAAATAATGGACTTCGACCTCAAGCCTAAAAAGAATACTGGAGTATGAAGTACTCTCTCTCTCTCTCTCTTTACCCATCCATAAATGCGATTAAATTTTTGTACGTTTATCCGTCTCTCATGAGTCACGACAAACATCATTTTTATTTTTGTTTCAATGTTTGTTTTAACTACAAAACCTTCGCAGTTGCAATTACAAATGGCTTCCATTTGATGTCAAAATGGAAATGGCGTTTGTGGGGAAAATGCTTTGTGGGACATTATTGTTGGGACTTTTTGGTGCACCCTTTATACATAATCTTTTGCAAACTAATTTAAATTTAAGCTTATGAATGACCCCGCAAATAAAAGGTGACAACTCTAATTTTTGGAGCCATAAAAAATAAATAAACTAAATAGTCGTTACAAGGGGACACATGATTGCTTACAAATGCCAGTGATTGTCCACATTTCGTAGCGGGGACACAGCAATTTTTGGATTTTTAGTCCCTGTAATGGACGGATACCAACCAATCCGGAAAAGGCAGTCACTACGACCACACCTCCGGAAAAGGCAGTCACTACGACCACACCTCACCTACCGAGGCCATTAGGTTTAATCCAGAAGTGCCAATGTCGGCAAGCTCCTAGCGCAAGTATCAGATTTGATTCTACACTGCCACGAGCAAACGCCAATTTTGCACAAACACGATTCGATCATATATAACAAACGAGAGTCCAATCAAACTGAATTATGAGATGCTTATATTTCTCAATGAGTTCTGCAAAATGAATTTGGCCCCGAAATGCACCCAAAAAATTGAAAATGGAGGGGACCGGAGAGGAATAAAACTGGAGATGAACTCTTTGCTACTTGCTGCACCCACTGTGATCCCATTTTCTCAAGTTCCTCTGAGTAGGAAGACAGTGTCATCTTTCGAACTTCCTCTATTAGCTATCATTTTGTCCCAAAATAAACCAAAGATGTATACTGAATTAAATGCATAGCATTGGACCACTCTCCTCTCTCTCTCTCTCTCTCTCTCTCTCTCTCTCTCTCTCTCTCTCGTTTCTTCTTTTTCCCTTTCTGTAGTTTCTTGGAAGGAAAATGATTTTCACACCCCTTTTTTTATCCCCAAACTCTCTTTTTTTTGTCCTTATTATCTTGAAATTACAAAATTGTCTTTCCTATGAAAATAAGTGACTCATGAGGCAAGGGTAACTTAGTATTTTCAAGGTGAACAAAAACAAAAAGGGAACATTTGAGAACAATAGGGGAGTGTGAAAATCATTTCCCCTTCTTGAAATTGTGTTTCAATTTGTATTCAGGAACAATACTTACGGCTCGTTTGGATGGGGCGTTAGAAGGGGGCATAAATATGGAGGGTGTTATTTATGCCCGGACCCACACATATGGAATTGTTTGTCAACAAAAAATGCAGAGGTGTTATTTATCACCCGGACTAAATATTACCCTTGCAGGGGTGTTATTTATGGACAGCCCAGGGGGTGTCCATATTTAACACCCCCTAATACCCCCGTCAAAATTACCAAAATGCCCAAAATAATATCCCTTTCCTCTACCTCCTCGCCCACTGCCTAGATCCATTATTCACGTGTAAAACCCATTATCAGCTAGTTTAATCCTTTACTTGGGTACCTTGACTATAAGTCTTTAGTTGGGTTCTTCAATAGCTCTTTTTCTGGTTGTAGCACTTTTTTGTTTTTAAATTTTAATTTTAACAGGATAGCAGTACTTGTTGTAAAGTATGTTTTAACAAGACAAAGCAAAAGAAACAAAGGCAAAAAAAAAAAGACCATACTAAAATACCATACTAAAAAGTACATGCATGAAAAGCAGAATTTGGAATTGTCGATATCAAAAAAAAAAAAAACAGCATTTTGAATTTCTGTACTTAAATACCATACCAGAACAAACTGATAATGAACTTACCCAAATATTTTTTGTTTACATGTTATCATCCAGTGTGTGGTGATGGTCCTATGGTAGTTGCATTTATGTTTACATCATGTTATTTTTTTTGGGAACATAAAATGTGTACTATTTATTATAATAAACAATTAATCTTAAAAAAAAGTAAACATCTAAATTAATCTTTATAATAAAACAATTAATACAAATATTAATTACAATTAAATCTTATAGCTTAATTAGTTATTGAGTTTCAATAATAAATTAATTAATTATTGGATTTATCTAATTAAAAAATACATAATTGATACAAATATGCACACAAGGGCAAAAAAGTCTTTTGACAGCTTTTTATATCATTCACCCAAAGTTAATCCCCCTTCTTACAAAATCATCCAAATCAAGTACTACTTAATCCCCCCTCTATAAATGTCATATCACTGTGGGGCCACCCTCCATATATATTACTCCCTACTATTTTATACCCCCTCCATATATAATACCCCTAAAACTAATCCGACATCCAATCGGGCTGTTAGCCTTTTGAAGGTTACAGCATAGCATTACAGGTCCGCTAGGAATCCTCCCTCCTCTAGTATTTCTCTGGATTTATTAATGAATTGGAACAACCAACTGGCGCCTAGAATTATACAAATAGGGGTTATACTTGTAAATACAAAAAAATTTAGGACCTAAGTGAAAGCTCGTAATTGAATATCATGTCTGTGTGATTGAGGGAGATTCTTGTCTCATTCTCCTGAGCTTTTCTTCACCCTTAATCATCCAATGCATGACAACACACACAACCTAACAACTGATGAATTGCGAGCATATTAATTATTGTGCTTGAAAACAAAGACCACACCACAATATGTGAGAAAAAGACAAGGACAATTTTAAGGATTAGTTCTTCACTTGATCTTAGCCAGAAGGCCGAGAAAGGTAGTTTAAGGAGTAAAACTTTCCGAAGAAGTCAACGTTGACCACAGATTCGGTCAACGTTGGAGTTATTATAGCAACGTGAAAAAACCATAGCTAGGATGGTAGTGAGACGGAAAAGGAACGCAAATAATATTGAAACAAGCTGCTTTGTATCAGAAGTATCTAAATTTTTGTCAAATGGATGCTACACTGATGCATTTTGTAACGCCCTATATAGACCACCGGCCCAGTACCTTAATTTGATCTACAAGCCACACCACATGGCCCAAAATGCTTAATTCCAAGGTACTAGTAATAGCCCACATGGTTTGTTATATACCCAAGGCCACTCATGTAAACAACCAATGTGGGACTAAACACTATCTACCCCCAAACCTGAGGGATCACAATCTTCCCCCCCTTAGGGATGCAACGTCCTCGTTGCATAGTTCCAACAACCTCCCCTGGTGTCCGTGGTGGCAGAGCACATCCTACCGACCACTTGGGCCAGGGCGGGGCTCTGATACCATTTGTAACGCCCCATATAGACCACTTGCCCAGTACCTTAATTTGATCTACAAGCCACACCACATGGCCCAAAATGCTTAAGCCCAAGGTACTAGTAGTAGCCCACATGGTTTGTTATATACCCAAGACCACTCATGTAAACAACCAATGTGGGACTAAACACCATCTACCCCCAAACCTGAGGTATCACAGCATTGCCACCAGAAATATACAAACAGAGGGAAAGTTGTCTAAAATGTCTTGAATTCCGACACAAGTCCATTGACGGATAGCCACATCCCAAGAAACTTTTGATCCTTTTTTAACTGTCAAAGGTGCTCATGAATCCGCCCATAAAGCCAGCTCCATTACAACTCCCGCACAAAATATATATCCTTCTTGCCTCTGCGAACGAAAAATGATTAATAAAGCGATCTCCAATACATATGCTCAGAGTCGGAGTAAGAGTTTGAGTAAAAGCTTAATTTGACATGAAACCCTCAAATACACTCAAATCTGAACATGGATTTTAATAAAAGCTTTAGCCAAGAGAATTCATGAGACATCTATTCTCAATGGACTCCAAATGGACAGTGTGTTGAGCATTATAGAATGCAATAGGGAGTCCGTATTCTAGATCAGTTGTTAGATGAAGTTAATTCTAGATCAGTTGTTAGATGAAGTTATCTTCAGCTGTAAACAAGATCACATGGAAAATTACTAGGGCCATTTCCTCGATGCAATATTCTCAAATTCAGCAAAAAATGGAACCCCATATTCATTTGAGCCAATTCACATTTTGAGCCAATTTTATGCCAACGAAAATCTAACCACAAGCTTGAGTCCTCGACCCATTCTCCCAAGTAGCAACGGAATCAAAGTCCTAATAAAAAACAACAAAAAGCAAGAAGGAAAACATAAATACCTGCACAGCCAACATAATCTGCCAGCTTTAAACATTCCATTTCGTTTATCTTCCGGGTTGATTCCAACACCTTGACATTCTGGGCACAGCAAAGCACCTGAAATTGGGTAAAGAACAAGAAACTCTTAAGCTGATTGTCCGCATGAGCTTAAGTTCGTTGACAAGGAAATCAGTAAAGCAAGCAGTTTAAGGGCCAAGGATCCTCTTTGCCTACTTTTTGTTTTATCCATGTACCAAGTCATTCTCAGCTGCAGGATCACATGGAAATCTCAAAATATGTGGATTTTGAGATATGATCCTTGGCTGAGAATGACTTGGTACATGAAGAAAAATGTACAACTTGAAGTAGAGTATTTGAAAGAAAGCTCATTTAAGTTGTAAAAAGAGAAGCATATTTTAATTTCCAGTTTTTACGTAGAGGTTGTAATATATCTACCAAGAATTTTAGTTTATGATGAATAAAACATTCCCAGAGGGCATGTTGCATAACTAGAAGGTTACAGTATTATCAAAGATGTATAAAGAACATATGAAAGGATGACCCAGATACTCGCACATCCTCAATCTAATTTATGAAGATCAAAAAGAAAATGAATCATGCTAGAAAATCCAAATGCATCCTGCTACGCATCTTACCTTTCGCCCAGTTTAAACATATCTCTTGCACTTCTATAGCTATCTAAGGACTTGTTTTGTAAGGTTGGACCAGGTTGATATTTTAAGCCCAATTAGTTAATGGGATGGGTTTGAGAAAATCCTCAAGGCCCAGTCCAAGCTCGGCCCGAGGTATGTGCACCCCTACTCTCACCTTACATCCTATTGGACCCCATTTTGAGTATGCGAAATACTAAAGTAAACTGCACTGAAAGAAACCAAGGGCTTGTAGCCTAACGGTTATCTCCTGGTTCTCCGACAAAAGAGACCAGGGTTTGAGCCTCGGCAGAGGCGTTTGGGATTTAGGGCTATGGATAGCTTCTAGACCCCCCTAGACTAATCACTAACTCTCCCGCTAAACCCCTACTGATGTACATCGAATGGCAAAAAAAAAATTGCTCTGAAAAACAACACATAAGTTGAACTAGTCATGGTGCCAAAGACAGAGGCAAGGAGTTCACAACAGCTCACAACATCAAATGTACAAAACACAGATTTCATCTCAGAACATTAAAAAATAACAGTCCAAATCTGTAACGCCCCGCATTTTTGGGATACGTTATGGATTATTATTACAATTTTAAAGTCGGTCTTAAACAGTAATAATAATAACCAAAAATACATATAGATGATCTATCCTTCACAGATTACAAAAAGGTAGACTGGGTGGGTTCTACGGCTCCGCAAATCTCTCCGCCTGGTGGATCTCCATCTCGGCAGCTCCTCCGGCTCCGTGTTCTCTGTAGAGGTCCTCCTGTTCATTATGATAATCTAGCATAACACGTCAGAGTTGCGAAGCAACATCGTGGTATTATGCCAGGGCGAAACCGTGAGCGAGGACGCTCAATAGATACCCTACCTTAATCTTAAACTAGCAATTCTAGAACAATATTGTAGGTGGCAGGTAAATAGTTGAAAATCATTTATCAAAACAGTAAGTTCATGTGTGTCAATGCATCAGTATCACATCCAAATCAGAGTGCAGCTTTAATAAAATCAGTAGCCCATTTCTTTTCAAATCAGAGTGCAACTTTTATAAAATCCGTATCCCATTTCTTTTCAAATCAGAGTGCAGCTTTTATAAAATCAGTATCCCATTTCTTTTCAAATCAGAGTGCAGCTTTTATAAAATCCGTATCCCATTTCTTTTCAAATCAGAGTGCAGCTTTAATAAAATCAATATCTCATATCATTTCAAAATCCAGAGTGCAGTGTCAGTATCTCGTATCATTTTCTCATAACAGCATTCTTCTTCAAATTTCAACCATGTCAACATCTCACATCTCTCGAAAGTTATTGGCCCGTTCTACAACCCCGTTCTAACGGTCACCAACCTTTCCGTTCGAAGGTTCGGCCACCCATATACTGACTCCTGCAGTATGAGTTCCGCTATCTCCGCGTCACACACGACATAGTCCCGGCTACCCATATCACTGAATCCCCACCAGTCTGTTTATGAGGTCCGCTTGCTATGTGTTGTACTGAGTAAGTTCTAACCGTCAAATTCACCCGCGGAATTTGAGGAGAAACTTCAAACAGCACTACCGTATAGTTCCATTGAGCTTTGACCACCAGTTCACACCGGGGAACTGAGGCGGGACTCTAATGGCAGTATTGTTTATAGTATAGTTCCATTGAGCTTTGACCACCAGTTCACACCGGGGAACTGAGGCGGGACTCTAATGGCAGTATTGTTTATAGTATAGTTCCATTGAGCTTTGACCACCAGTTCACACCGGGAAACTGAGGCGGGACTCCAATGGCAGTATTTTATTTACAACAGCATTTTCATTCTCATCTCTATTTCTTCTTGTAAAAACAATCGATCATTTTCTTGAAAAACGTGTCATGTCGTACCGTCTCGGAAAACATGCACATGCCATATTACATAAAAATCTTCCGTTTAGAAATCGTTTCACGATAAACTTTTCGTTCAAAAACATTTCACGATAACCGTGTTACTTAAAGACAAAAATTCTTTCTTCCGGAAATTTAAATCAAAACATAAGGATTAATTCTCGTTCTTAGATTTGCTGGCGTGTTTTAAGATTCGTACGTCAAATTGCCACTTGGTTTGGCTAAACCAAGAAAGTACCCTACTAGAAAACTCTAGTAGTTGAATCCGTTTGGCGTGTTTTAAGATTCGTTCGTCGAATCGCCACTTGGTTTGGGCTAAACCAAGAAAAAGCCTGACTAGACATGCTAGTCATAGATTCTATTTGTTAGTCTGCATAGATTAAAAATATTCATTCAATAATCCCGGAAAATCTCATCTCATTTGAAAAGCTCTTTTCTTCAGAAAATCGGTCGGGCATGATAACTGCGTAAATTTGAAAAGTCGATTTTCATTCGGGCATTATAACTGGGTAATTTAGTTTTCCAAAAGTCCATCGAACATTATAACGTGCATTTTGATAGTAAATTTTAAATCGTGCATAGTAACGACTAAGTGTGATTTTCAAAGTCTAATTGTTCATAAAATCACTAATCACCAACATAATCACGTTTAATCATATTTAGGCATGTTTAAGCAAAATAATAACACCATTAATATGAACTAGTAATACTAATCTAAAGTTAAGATAAAGTATCTACCTTAATTCCGATGATTGGTCGGAAGCCGAATAGCTAGTTGAATTCCGGCGGCGTAACGACTAGTTGACCTCCGTTCAAACGCTTTCTAGCTAACTTATTTTACCTTTCTAAGATCTAGGGGTGGTCGAGAGTGGTGGAGTGTGGTGGTTTAGGATGAGTTTCAAGAAGAACACTCAAGAACTCATTCAAGAACACTAGAAAGCACAAAGTGGAGAAGTTGGGAGATTTTGGTGTGAGGAAATGAAGTAAGGTGAGTGAGCTATTTATAGAAGATTGTAATTGGGTAAGTAGCCTACCTTGTTAAGTAGTCAAATTTTCTTTCTTCTCATTAATTCAAAAAAATACAAATTAGGTTTAGTAAAGTCAACATTGGTAGGAAGACAAAATTGAGCACATGTCTAATTAGGGTTTTAAATAGGCTAAGGCTAGTCAAAATAGGACAACATAGGAGTTGGGAAAATTAGTAGGCCTTCCGGATGCGATGTAGTGAAATACTCGGTGTGCACGCGTTGATTTTACGGCGCGGAAAAATAAATAAAAGGAAATAAACAAACTAAATCTAGTTTCATTCAAATTATTTAAACTAAATAATAAATTATTTTATTCAGCGATATTGAAAATAACTAATCGAATTAATAAACCGAAATTTTTATTTACGAAATTTCGGGTTATTACAAAATCAAATTACCGCCTACTGTCTAGTATATCCCCAACACAGCAAAACCTAAAGTCTCTTAATTATATTATATTCTAGTGTTTCCTCAACAACCGAAACCTAAACCCTTTGAATCAGAAAAATATTCCATCTTCTAGTAAACAAAGATATGAAAAACAATGTCCCTGAAATGTGCTCCAACTGCATTCATTTTATGACTTCGTTACAGCATAAGTCTAGAAAATAATAAATCACACAGTTTCTACCGTTGGCCGCCCCATCCTATCCTTTTCTCTAGAAAAAGAAAACGTAACCAAATAGGTATAAGATGTCCCAAAAAAAAAAAAAGAGTATCATGATTGATGCTCATTCGCATTCATTTGAAATTTTCTCTTAAGTTTCTACGGTTGATAGCAGAATCAAAAGACCGGTGAGTTACCGGTGAATTGAGACACTCTCTTATCAAGCGTGTTGACGTCAAGGTTCGAGTCCTTCAACTTTCCCCTTCTTTATTTGGTTGACAAACGATAAAGTGCAAATGTATCCATTGACTTTGCTACTACAGCAACTTGGATTTTTGTAATTGGACTAGGCTGTGCCCAATAGGGCAGCCTATTTCTGCACTAGCTCAGCCTGTGCTTGTCATTTTTCTAGTTGAGAACTTGTTAGACTAATGCTACAAAAATATCCAACAAGCTACTGGTAATAAAGGTCAGTGTCATTGCCATTACACTTTGTGAAAAAGACACTCAAACATGGATTTTCTGTTCTGATTCGCCCTTGTCTTTCGGCCCAAATCTCTCTCTTTTTATCACATGAGATCAAAGTCAAGGATACTTGCTAATAATGGGGCAGAGAGAGAGAGAGAGAGTGGAGAATGGAGATGGCTTCTCCGCAGTTCATGATCGGAATTGCAGGGTGCAATTTAGGATGGTGGGGCTATTATGGCCCACCCTCGTAATTCATGCGGTTCTCTTAATCTTAAGTCAATGATACATATAAAATCCACTTAATCGGATAACGATAGTCAAATCTCATGATTCGATCGAGTCGCTTTTGAAATTTTCATTCTCCGGAGAAATGAATAGGTGTCTTAAAATTAGTTCTCGGCTTTTTCGCGCACCAACAATTTGATTTGCTTTTATTCTTCTTGGAATTAATAGTAAATTCAAGATTCAAAAGTCCAGGAATATATTTCTCCAAAATTATCGGCAAAAGCTATCCCAGAAAGAAATTCTTGTCTAAGTTGGTTTCTTTGCACTCAAACCTATAACTAACAATGTAATATCCCAAACAGAGCTTTAGGGAAGTTAGTCTAGAGGGAGTATTTGGGAGATTTAGAAGGATTATAAATTTTGAATTATATTTGGAATTTTTTAACAGACTTGGGAGCAAGGGCGAAGTCAGGATTTTAGGATTTTTTTCGTAGGGAGAACAGATTTTATCACCGGAGTAGAGACGAGGTTATATAATTTGATGGCCGGCTTACTTTTTCAAATTGTAGTAAGGACATTAGCACCCGTCGCTCCATCCTTGTTTGTGGGAGCCGTTTCTTGGAGCTAACATCAAGCAAACATACCAAAAGAATTAAATGCAGAGGTTAAGGGAGAAGAGTGTAATCATGGTGGTTGATCCAACGGTTTTGTATTTGGTGCTTATGTGGGGAGAAAATTAATACTTTATTCATGGGTTGGATTAAAGTTAGGGTTTGATTGAAGTTAGGGCAGTGTAGAATCTTTAATTTAACATGTGATTGGGAAAATTGTGAAATACTTTTCAAACTTTAACTTCAATGACTAATAGACGTTCAAGTTTTTGTAAACTTCAATTTTACACATAAATTATTGCTCTGTCATTCAATTAGGCACTTACCATCAAAATTTGTTAAATTACTAATGGATTTTGCTGACTGGGACGTTTGAGCTCCCTTAACTAGCTTGCAACCATCCTCTTTTATTCTTCTTCCTTTTTACCCCATCTCCTCTCCCTAAACCCTAACCCTTAAATCTCCAATTCCATGAAGAAAACCAGAGAAAAGGTACAAATGGGAGCCACTAAAAGATGATACTCCCTCTGTTTCAAATTGGTGGTCACTTTTCCTTATTTAGAATCACTCAAAAATTATCTTTCTTCTAGTAATTTATAATAATTTTTATATCCAATATGGATCTTGTTTGATAGATCTCAATTAGTTTTATTAAACAAAATACTTGAAATTAAAAAAATGGTATAAATTGTGAAATATAGACAATTGTTTGAGTGGTTCGACTACCCAAAAGTGACCATTATTTTGGAACGAAGGGAGTATTGAGTTTGATAATTCAGCTTATCTAATGTTTCGTGTTCAAATCCCAATGTACCATGAAAAAGAGGTCTCTCTCCCCCCACCATTGCTTCTCATTCCCATGTCCAAATACTTGTTTTTCTTTGTGTGTGTGTGTGTGTGTGTGTGTGTTTTTTTTTAACGGCTCTATATGTGGTTGTTAATCTTGCACTTTGTGGGACTCAGTGATGAAGTGATTTAACTTGTGGAACTCGTGTTGGTCAAAAGACAGTGGCACTTGGGAGGGTTAGGTGGTGGGTGATGGTGGGGAACGGATGAGGTTTGCCCTTTCTCCATTGTTGCAGCGAGAGAGACGCCAAGAGAGAGAAAGAGAGTAAAGACATGTGTCACAATTTAATTGGGATGGGATGCCACATAAGCATATTTAGCGGAGCCCAAACGTCCAAGTTAAAAAAATCCATTAGGAATTTGACATATGCTGACGGTAGGTGTCTAATTGAATAACAGAACAATGGCATAGGTATAAAATTGAAATTTATGAAAGTTTAAGTGTGTATTAGACATTAAGATTGAAGTTTTGTGGGATATTTTAGAATTTTCCCCATGTGAATGTGAAAGATAGAAGAATAAGAAGCAACAAAAGAGGGACAAAAAATAAGCTGGCAACTTGTGTACGTAGTGCCCAACTAAGCTTATGTTACCTGCAGATTAAAACACAAAAGGTTATTTTCAATGGATGTACAAAGTGGAGGGGCATTGGTTTGGGCCCATTTGAAAGGAACGTGAATGGAGCTTTTATCAAAGACAAGAAGATGGTGGAGCCCATTGGAGGTGGAGAAACTGCAACTCAATCTACAGTACATTGACATAACATTTCATCCAAATTTCTCAAACCCATTGAACCCAACACCACCATAAATATCACAACCTAAGTGGAGTCCATTTTGATTTCTCATCTCATACATGTACCATCATAATTGCATGGGCCAGGGTGGGCCGGGCCACGTTCCTTCCGTCTTTTAAGACGCGTGACACAACTTTTTCAGGGGTGTCTGGACTATCTTATGTGTACCTCAACTAATTCTCTCTTTAGTCTAGTAAAAAAACAGATCATTTAAGCCGGGACTATGAGATTCACGAGAAATTACTTTCTTGCGTGCTACAAACTTCGTTATTTTATGCCATTTCTCGCGACTAGGCTGTGCAAATTAGCCAATACTATAACATGCTGTCTCTGGATTCTGTATAGTAGTTGGTAATTTACTCATTTTGATGGAATGAGGAAGAAGTGCTTTATTACTATCATTTTGATGGAAAGAGGAAGAAGTGCTTTATTACTATCAAGCTATAAACGAATGAAGACTAATGACCTTCTAGAAAGAAAAAAAATATGTATAATTGGTTACGTAGATCTCCAGGGATCCTCAAGCGCGGAGCCACACTACAACCCTGTACTACTGCATCTGAATCGTTGATGTCGGTAATCAACGGCTCAACGGATCGAATCTCATCTCGTTAATAGACGATTTGAATTATGTAAGTGTTGAAATGAAATCCAAACCATTAAATACGCGATCTACGACTCGAATACTGCAATACAACAGTGTATGCAATAATGCAATACACAAGGCGAAAAAAACAAACAATATAGTAAGCAGAGTCGAGTAGTTGCAATAATGATACATCAATCCCTAGAGAAAGGTAACCCAAATAATGATATTTATGGCTATGTTTGGCTCCATTGGTAAAATTTGTTTCATTGGCAGTTTTGAGATAAATTTTTAAGATACTCTCTCCGTTTCAAAAAATAATGGTCTTTGTTGGGATTTTGTTTAACTCAAAAAATTGTGTGTATTCAACAATCTATGATATTGTTTTATGATTTCAAAAAATTTATTTAGTAAAACTAATAGCTATATTAAATATAAAAAGTCTTATAAATTAGCAGATATATTCAATTTTTTTAGAGATCCCAAATAGTGAAAAGAGACCAACAATTTGGATTAGAAGAATTAATAGTTTTGTATAGAGTTGCGTAATTTTTCGTCTTTAGTCAATTTTTAAATATTTTAACAATTTTTTTATTTTTTAATAGAGATGCGCAATACACATCCAAAAAGTAAAAAATAAATACATAATTTGATTAAAAAAATCATTAAAGATGAAAAAATAAGGATGACAATTAATAGTGAAAATTTTGGAAGATAAATTTTCAAAACTGGAAACCCAAATTGGTAGTCTCAAGATAAGTTTTGGGGATAATAATTTTGTATAGGGTTTCGTAATTTTTCGTAACAAGAGTGAAACCAAAAATCATTAAAGACGAAAAAATAATGATGACGAAACAATGAAATTTTTTAAGGTTAACTAAACTAAACTAAACTAAACCACATGTATCTATGTAGCATCTATAGGTTTACTTCTTGAGTTTAACTAAACTAAGAAGATCATAATTTCTTGAGTGTTCTTTTCCCTCTTTTGTTTCCTTCACGATATCGAATAGGGAAAATTTCACCAACGCCCCTTGAGATTTGCCTTAGTGACAGATATCCTCCTCATATATGAGAAATAACAATGAATCCCCTATCCTTTCAATGTTTATTTCCCCGCCCAACAATTGTTCGACTAAACACGTTATGCAATTAGGTGAAAGTGGCTTATATTGACAAATTCAATCATTTTAAAATGAAAAGCTCTTAATTCTCCATTTTGGTTTCTCAAACCAAAAATAATAAATTTGTCCTTTTTGACTAAAAGGTAAAACGATTCTTTTATTTTTTTGTCATATGATATACATCTAGCGGGGGTTATGCGGAAGTTAGTTAGTGGGTTAAACAACCAATGGGGATTCGATATCTCTCTAGACTCAAACCCCAAACCTCTCTCTCTTGAGATATTTGATCACCACATCTCCTTCAATGGATAAGAAAGTCATTCTGATTCACAACGAAATGAGAGTCGATAGTTTTTCTTTTTTTATTGGTGTACTTTTTATTATCATAAAAGGTTTCTTTTTCAGATATAAGTCAGTTTTAGCTTATTTTCAACACTTTTTTATATAGATGATTCTTAATTTTGGAATATCGGTGAAACGCATATAATTAAGAAACAACAGGAAATTCATTGTTATTAATTTGATCATATGTGAGGGGCATCGGTCACCGAATAATGTGAACATTTACTACTTCTGTCGATGAAGTACCATAATGTCCCACACACTGCTATATATATGCATGTTTTCCCCTTCTTTTGTTATCAGCACCGACCTCCTGTCCCTTCACAGCTATCTCAAAGGCCAAAAAGGGTTAAATAAGGACCCAATAAAATGATTAGGTCAACAATCCCTTCATTACAATGATATGTGTTTTTATTCCAATTTTTTTCCCCTGGTGCTTGCAGTGGGTGATTAATTTTCTAATTAGGGAGAAAAGCAAAAAAACGATGAATATTTTTTATCTGGGCCGTTGATCGGCAAGCACGGACTGCTTAGAAGGGACAGCATGCCGCTTGCATTGGGTGATTGATTTTCTGAAAACCGTCTTAAAAAGATGGACACACTAATCAGGGAGACAAGCAAAAATAACGATGAATATTCTTGATTTCTTTTTCATATTATTTGTCTTTTGGGTGAGAATGAAGATGGTATTCCATCTACGAATTTTGAGTCCTCCTTAATATATACATCACAATGTAGCATTAAAATATATTGTTACATCATCATAATACAAGGATTGCGTCTGAGTCTATATTCCGATACCGTGTCAAATGAAGTAACGTATTAGTTTTGTTCATCCTCTTAGAACGTACACGTGCGTGTGTCTATTCCATACCAAAAGTCAAATTTTGGCTTTTGAACATAAAAATAGTAGCTCCAATGCCAAATTAAAACTTAAAGTGATTTGTTTTTGACAGATTTGGCACCTTAATGTGTCACCACCTATGAATACTTTTGACCTCTTATACATTTTTTATTTGCCAGAAAATTGGTACAAGTTGAATGAATTGACCACACTCCCACTAACATTTTGCCAAAGCTTCCTACACCTTCTAAAATATTTTTAAAAAATAACTTACCTTATCAAACCTCACAATCTCATTCAAGTCCTATATTTTGCTCCAGCTCTAATCACTTGAACTCTTCAAACCTTAAATTATCTCACAAAACTCAATAGAAGTCCTACATAACCCACGTTATTTTATATTTTTGTTGCTAACACCAGAGCAACACTATTTTTCAACTTTTTGAGACGGCAAACAAGTAATAAAAAAACTCAATTTATACAAGTGAAGGGGTTGCGATTGGAGTGGTAGGCACCATTTACTATCTTCATGCATTTGACAATGGTTCAAACCTCACTAACTATACATCCAACAATGCTAACTTTCACTAAGAAAAAAAATGTATTTTCGCAAAACGACTTAAAACGAATTAGTTGAAGAAAAACAATAATGCTTTGGAGTTCGGGCATATACGTCCGAACAAAAATGCAGTCAAAGTCATCCGATGTCCTAGGTCCCACAACACATTTGTGGATTCACATTCATCGATCGTTTCTGGAGTACTGGGCACGTGTCTGAATCTGCATCCGAATATTTGTCTAGAAAACCCTTTTCGTGGGGAGTCTATCAGTGGCGGAACTACATGCAGGGGTGGGGTGTCCCCGCTTTGGCTTACCCTTACATATATGTTTTTTTTGTAGAATTGTACTAAGAATTTAATAAATTGGCACTCCCACTAGGCCCAAACCCCAATACCCCATATATGAACCAGCGCAGTAAGATTCCTGTTTGAACTTTTAATTTTCGGCACTGTCTAATTAAAAATTCTGGTTCGGCCGCTAAATCCTATAAATAGGGCCAAGATTATGGTGGGTAGGACATACCATACAGGCATACACCAAGTGGCCACGCTCCAAAAAAAAAGAGAGAAGAAGTCCATGAAGGGCCACGAGCCCCCACGCTCAACCTCCTCCTGCGCCGCCTGCAAATTCCTCAAGCGGCGGTGCAGCCCTACCTGCCTCTTCGCCCCCTACTTCCGCTCCGACGACCCCAAGAAATTCGCCAAAGTCCACAAAGTCTTCGGCGCCAGCAACGTCGCCAAAATCCTCGTCGAGGTGCCCGAAAACCAGCGCGACGACGCCGTCAACTCCCTTGTTTACGAGGCGGAGGCGCGGCTGAGGGACCCCGTTTACGGCTGCATCGGCGCCATTGCTCTCCTGCAGCGCAAGACCGTCGAGCTGCAGCAGGAGCTCAGCGTAGCTAGAACTCGGCTCGCTCGTTGCGCCGCCGTGGCAGGCGGCGGCGGCGGCGGCATGACGACTTGTCCTGTCTCGGAGGATCGGGTTCTGATGAATTCTCTGTCTCAGATTGTTATGAATCCGGTTTGGGAAGGATGGGGTGAGGGTTTGGACTGGAATTCGGTGGAGTTGGACCGGAGTGGATGCATGGATGAATTAAGCCAACTCCCGTTTCCTACTAGAGGGTAAAATTATTAGATTTTGTTCAAATTGATCCTTAAGCTATTGGGTTTTGTTCAAATTGGTCCTTAAACTACTGGATTTGTGTCTAATTGGTGGCAGTCATTCATATTTCTGATATACTATACAACAACAAAAAAAACTCAAAAAAACTCCACGAGACACTAGTATTGCTCTCATTTTTGTCCTCAAAGTAAAATATACACTGGTGTTGCTCCCATTTTTGTCCTCGAGAGCACTGTTCAAGATTAAGAAATTTGTAACTTGGTCATTTGATAAGTGTCACAAGGGGTTCTCGATCAGAAAATTTGGATTCAATTATCAACTTGAACACATTGACAGTAATCCAATAGTTAGGGGATCAATTTGGAAAAATTCTTAAGTTTAAAGACTAATGTGAGAATTATGTAATACTATAAGGGCTCAAAGTGCAATCTATCGTTCTAAAGTGGGGAACCTCTCACTTGTGATAATTCTAGGAGCAATGCTAGGTATCCAAAAACTACACCCAATACTACTCAAAAGTAAAATTAGTGGTAAAGAGATTTATGTTAACTGTTAGTTTCACTTTTCGAGTAGTTTTTTGGGGTATTTAGCATTTTCCAATTGTAAGAGACGAGATACTACGAGGATGTTTGTGAGGGATTCTTGACTCTAATACTATCTCCGTCCCATAAAGTTTATATGGCATGGTGTCCAAGGAGTCAGAAAAAAAATTAGTTCTTTGTCAAAAAAACGTTAATCTTTTTTCGCAAAAATAATAAAACAAATTGATCTATTAATTTATGCAAAAAATATTATTTTTTTCTTGACAAAAGTCTATTTTTTTTATAGTTTGTAGACTCCGTGTATGACAAATTTTATGGAAGAGAGGGAGTAATAGATTCTGAACTTTTGATGACCATTTAATATTAACCTTTATCAACAACTTCGTACTATTCCAGCATTTAAGTTTCACTCATGATTTTTTTGGCCAATGTATTGAAGCTAACCTTTGTCAACTACTTCATACTATTCCAGCATTTAAGCTTCACTCAATGATTATTATGATTTTTTTTTTTTTTTTTGCCAATGTATAGAAGCTAATACGTGAAGATAATCTCATTTTTAGAATTTATTTATTTATTTATTTATTTTTATCCTTTGCTATGTAATGGAGGTAACATTGGGGGGAGATAATGACCTCGTTCGTTTCACAGTTTTAGTTTTGTTTTAGTTTTGTTTTGTCATCATTAAACTCATTTCTTTCTATCTCTCTCTACTCATTACCCCCATCTCGAAAACTAAACTAAACTGAAACTACTAAACGAACAAGGCCAATAAGTTTTCAAGAGTCCGTTTTTTGTTATGTAATGGACGGATATGCGTACTATGCATATTTATAGGTTGTGATACTCCAATAATTTCTTATTTAATGGGTTTGAAGAAAATAATGTCATTTATATAAACATCAGTAGTCGTAGTAATAGAAGAATGGGCATTATGGTCAAATGTTCACCCACAATCCAATAATCTGATTATACTTTCAAACGCCTCAAAGACGCATAATCTATTTTTCACACTTTTACTAAAACACTTTCACATATTCTGATTACGAGGTTTTCATAATCCAGACTATCAATATAAATCCACCAGAATAATCTGTGCGTAAAGACCCACTGTGAATGTTCCAATTCAAGAATCTGGAGTTAAACTTTGATTGAAGAAGAGGTGTGACTGTTGAGTTTAATTGGATTTGCCAGATGCGAGTAAAAAGGGCACACAGCTTTTTCCGGTTGAAATAGTGAAGGATAGTACCAGCCTCGATATTCCACAGAAATAACAGAAATGTGCTGCTGAACTGTCATCAACTGGCATCTTCCCATGATACGGAATGTGACACAGAAATTATTGGAATCTGTGAGTCTATTTACAAACCCTTTTTGACTCAATACAGCCCGTTTGGTAAATACAACCCTAGTGAGGTGACAAATTTATATATTTGTTTCATATAACCCAGCACATTTTCAAAATTGCCCCTTCTTAATTTTTGCCAAATTTCAACACTCAAAACCCACTCCCACTCAAAACTCTTTACTCTTTCTCTTCCCTCCTCACATAACTCGATACAGACCTCCATCACCACAACCGACTCTTCTCCTCACCAATCGACCCACTTACCGGTGACAGTCACGGCGACCACCCCTCCGACTAATCTACTCTCTCTCTCTCTCTCCAGCCTCTCTGACCTCAGTCATCGCCCTCTTCGTCGAACCAGTCGAAGAAATCGCCGTTGTTTTACTCGTCTAATTTTGACACATTTCGGATATTACTCCCGAAACTAAACACATAACGCGCATACAAACTGCGGAATTGTGGCCAACATATTGGATATTAACTATCGTTAACTATGTCTGCTCTTTGGTTTTGGCACATTTTGGATATTAACTCCCGAAACTAAGCACATAATTCGGATACAAACTACTGAATTATGGCCAATATTGTGGATATTAACTACCATCACCAATTTTTGCTCTTTGGATCTGGATTGGAAAGGATCGGATATAAACTCCCAGTTTTATTAGTAAATTTCGGATATTAACTACCGAAATGTATGGCATTTTCGGGACTGTAATACCGTTTTGAACGAACAACGACTAAGAAATCGAAAAAAGGAATGGGTAACTCTTGGGTCGTTTTTTGCTCGAAAATCTTCATATCCGGGTTAATCTTGGTCTGTATTTGTGCATCCATTGGTGGATTTGGAGTTGTAAGTTGCTCTATTACTCTTCGGAGCTCTTCTTCCAAGTCTAGTGAGGGAGAAGATCCTTCCATTGATTCACCAAGGTTTTCCATTGAGAGAGATGAGAGACGAGGGGTAGAGGAGGACAATGGGGGTTAATGACTGGGTTGTTTTCGACTGGAGGAGGAGGGATTTTTTTCAACTAGGGGAGGAGGAATACGATGAAGGAGAAAGGAAAAAGAAGATAGGTTGGGAAAAAGTGGAGTGGGTTGGCATGTAGCAAAAAGGTTTGTGTCTAGTGGGGTTGTATGAAGTAATTTGAGGGGCTAAATGGTCTTTTCGCAAAAAAGGTTTTGGTGTTTATTTTACAAGGGCTGTATTGAGCCAAAAAGGGTTGTAAATAGACTCACCCTTGGAATTTCAATTGGAGACTTCATAAACACTGCTCAAGTGTAATGGAAAGTAATACTCCGGCACCAAGACTGCAACTCTTGTGGACTCTAATAACGTCTGTTCCCATGTCAACAGGGGCGGACGCAGGATTTCCGGACTCTAATAACGTCTGTACCCGTATCATGATATCAACTGATTGAGATTAAATATTAATACCTTAAAGACAAGTTAACCATCACTATAATCATCAGTTTCATTGCCAATAAAATGACTCAAATTGTGTGACGTTTTGCACCAGTGACCTACACGTTAACACGAGGTCACATACCACGCACAATGCTCCTAGCTTTCCATATACATGTCTATATGCATTCACACCCGCACGTTGCAGTTTATAAATTCTTAACCAGATTACGGCCAAAATATAAACAATCACGTAAAAATATAAGGCCAGCTTTTTCTCACTCCAACACCAACAGTATCAAGCAGTCGCTGATAATAGTAACGAGTAACGTCTCAGAACAAATCATATATTATACAGCGGAGAAAAATTAAATACGTGCCAGAATCCATACCATAGACTAATATGTACAACAAACTTACAACTGACATTGGTAGAGAGTCATATGATCTAGACATGCTTGAAACTAATAATCAACTGACAAATGTCAAGGGGACTTGTAATTATTTGAACTCCACCGTGAAATCTGCTTCCCTTTCAGAGGAGAGTTTCCGCTATAATTTCTTCCCTGTTCGAGGATTGGACAAGGAGGAAAAGGTTAATCAAACAAAATAAAAGCAGTCTCAAGTACAGCAGGACAACGATGATAATAAACGGTTGCACTGCAAACACTAGAAGCAACAAGACTTGGCATGGGTGTTCCCGGTAGCCACTGCACACACAAATCAGGAGGAGAAGAAATATACCGGAGGTACATGTATTTCAGCATGGGTGCGCCCAGTATATTTCTTCTTCTCCTGATTTTGGCAAGTAAAGGGAGAATGAAGTGTTCTGATTTCCAGGGCTTTCAGAAACGTTTGAAATGCCAACAAACCTAACACAACGATCTAATATACCGTGCCACAAGTCAATTAATAGTGTAACTCATGTTAGAGTTCTTGGCTGGAGTCGGGTCTGGAGATTAGTCAACTGACTCAACTTTATGCATGTAAAACGTAATTCAGAGCACGTTTAGAAAAGTTGCATCCTCATGCAGGACCAACAACTACGACACAAAAACAACACAATAAAACCTGCAAAACTTAAGTTATAACAACACATGATGCTAGGTTTCTCCTTCATCATCTTCCACTTCTGTGTGTATTATGTTGGGGTAAAGGTTTACATTGTCTGGGACATGGAATGACTCCATACAAACTTACTAAGGGAAAAAAACCAAATCCCTGAATCAATGATTCCTGCATTTTACAACTAATCCCCTAATGAAACAATGCAGAACTCCAGTGTCGTACTGTAAACAAAAGCCTAAAGGTTTCAGACTTCATGTCGCAATGAACTTCATGGCCAAAGGGAACTGTACATCCAGGAAAGAATCTCAATAACTCCCAAAGAAAACAAACATTTACAAGGAAAAATGGAAACACTAAATTCAAATCTCCTGAACTAAACTAACCCTTGGGCTTAACTGGTGGACAACATTGGGCATCGTTTAAGAATAACTCTCAGTCATGGTAATCGAGTGACAAATGATTTCACGGAAAATAACAAATAGAGTCTAGGATCGTGCAGCATCACAGAAGCAAGCAATAGGCAAGACAATTCCATGGCCATTTGTTCAAATTTGCTACACACGTCTTATCTTTGAAACCAAAGTGGTGGGTTTTAGATTTGCTCAATTGGCTGCTATGGGGCAAAATTGTTTGATGCATATAGTTCTCCATTGAGCTCATTAGCTAGTGTTTCGCTGGATTATAGTAGTAGCTTAGGTGCTCCTCGCCTTTTGAAAATTCATCACTCATGTAATTCTGTTGTCCATTGAGCTCAATAGCTACTGTACTATAAGTTTGTGCTTTCGAAACAAAACTCAATAACTACTGAGTTCATCATCAATTCCGAATCAGAAAACTACAATAAGGCGAAATAAAACTGGAATCTTGGAAATTCACCTGAACCAGGACCATAATTCTTACGCCTTTTCATCTTCTCAAGCTCAAGTTGAGCTTCCATAAACATGTTCATCCGCTGGAACTCAAGTTCCTTAGTGAACTCCATCCTCTGCTTCTCCAATTCCATCATGTGCTCCTGCTTCGAGCTCTCGATCCTCTCGTACACCTCCCCAAACCTCAGTATCGCCCTCGCTAATTCCTTATACGCCCCCTCCTCCGATAATTCCACATCCTCCATCCTCCTATCCTTTCTCGCACCACCACTACCACCATTACCACCAAGCAACAAATCACCCTCTCTTCCTCCACAACCAAGCGAGCTCTCATTGGATCCACTAGAATTCAACTTCGATGATCCCCCAGAGTAAACAACAACCTGATGACTAGGGCCAGGGTTAGGATTAGGGTTAGGGTTAGGAGTTGGTTTGGTCCTCGATTTGAGACTCAAGGTAATTGTGGCGGGAGGCTTGAGAATCGCCGCCGAAGGGGCCGAGGTTTTCTTCTTGGAAGACGTCGCGGTGGCGGCGGCGGAGGCAGCGGCGGTGGGTCCCACGAGGTGATCGAGGCGGGAGTAGAAACGCCAGTTGGAGGGAGCAGGTTTAGACTTCTCGAGCTTGTACTTCTTCTTGATAGTATCGACGCGGTTCTTGCACTGTACGTCGGTCCGGCGTGGCTTGACGCCGTCTGCGCGGGCGTTGACGGCGTCGGCGACTTCCATCCAGTCTTTCTGACGGAGGTTACCGCGGTTGAGCTGGAGGTAACGGTCCCCCCATGCTTCGATTAAAGTCTCGGTGGCGCCTTCGCTCCAGCAGTCCTCTCTTCCGCCGCTTTGTTGGGGCCGGGAACTGCCCTTCTGGGGGTGGTTATTCATGGAGTTTTGCTCTTACTTCAATTGGATCCCGTTACGCGTAAGTTAAGCCGAACGATTGAGTTATCGAAAATTCATGGATTTTAGGAGAACGCCGGAGGGGAAGAGAGAGAGGGGGGAGGAGAGAGATGGGGAAAAGGCATCGGAATCGTGGAGGGAATGAATGGTGGTGGGTGAGGGAAGTGGGAAAGGGGTCGGCCGTGCATCTGACCGGAGGGGTGCGTGTGGGCCGTGGGGGTAACGTGAGCTCCTTATTGGGTAGTTGGACGGACGGACTTGTGATTCTGATCGTCTAGGATTATTTTTGCTGTCATTTTGACCTTTTTGGCTATACTGGAGTAATAAATTCTCAGTAAAAGCGTGGTAGTTCAGCTGGTTTTAACCACCATTACCGCAAAAATCAAAGAAAACAGTAGGGTGCTAATTTTGGGGCTCCCTTTTCTGATTCAGGCACTCCAATATCTAATGAAGTTACAAAACTACCCTTTTTAAGATATAAAAATTATTGGAAGCACTCCACCCCCAAATTATTTCCTCATTTACTAAGGCACTCCAAACGGAAAAATGAACCAAAATCAAACATAAACATTAGGTTCTAAACATTACCATTAACATTACGTTCCAAACATTAATATTACGTTCCAAACATTAAACATCCACAACGTAAACGTTAGGTTTCAAACATTAAACATGCATCTATGTCAGATTGTTTCATGCCACTTTGCACAAAAAAAAAAACTAAATATTGCAAGAATTCTCCAAAATAAAAGTACACAATTGAAAATGTTGATGCTGCAAAAACTTCATGATGGCTGCGACACAAGATCTTTATATTTTCGTAGTCATTATCTACCATTTTTCCCTCAAATCTTTATAATGACCACAAATCTAAATTTTAAAACTCATAGTGAGACAAACAAAGCATATCACCAAAATTAGAGAACTCTTGAGAGGAAAAGTAATGAAACTCTAAAGAGACTTTGCATGGACAAAAGGATGATTCTACAATCTAGGCCGAAGACCACTTGTACAGGTTGTCCTGGTGCAAAACATGGAGACAATAATATAAAGATTCTACCAATGAAACATTACATATAGAAGTAGGCAATTCAGTGACGTGCAGTAAAAAGAGTTAACAACTATCTGCATTTTTCTGAAAAAAAAAATTACTTTTTTGGAGTGTTTGAAGTAAAGGAGAAGAGTAAAGGTTTTTTGGAGTGCCTGAAGTAAATCATGGAACTTGCAAAAGGGTAATTTTGGAAAACTACTGTAGCTTGGAGCCCCTGCATAAAAAATGGGAGTGTTAATATCAATTTCCAAAACAGTATTGATAATATTACTCCTATTAGTGATGACCTCAACAGAAAAAAATAAAAAATAAAAAATACTCCTTCCGTCTCAATTTTATAGTCTCTTTTGGGGATTTCAACTTAATAAGGGGACATAATTATTGTACTTTTGAAAACATATTTTTCCTATTTTACCCCTCAATCATTGCACTTTCTTACTTTTTTATTATTTTTAATTTCAAAATATAAGGGTGTAAGAGGAAATTCTTTAACAATTACCCATTTAGTTTTGAAGTGAGACAATATTTTTGGTACAACAAAAAGTGTCAACTGGGACTATAAAATTGGGACAGAAGGAGTAAAATTACCAGTGATGAAATTATGCATAAGTGATTGCATTTTTGAAAGGGTAAATTACCCTTAACTATAACCCGTTGGCACTTGGCCACCCTAATGTTTAGAACTCAACAGTTGACCCCCTCTAACTATGTAAATCCCAAATGCTTTACACCATTAACTGAAAATGTTAAATACCCATACTACCCTCAATTAGCAGGACAACATTGTCCAGGGCCATCAATTTTTTTTTTCTCCCCGTTAAGACCACCATCACATTTAAAATTATGGCTTTTACAAACCCAGTAAACCCAAATTTAAAAAGGCATTTTCAGTCTCATCTTCGCCACTCTTTAGATCTCGGTGGCATTTCCATTAAAAATGCCTTAATCTGATGCCGACGAGAAGTTCTCGGTGGTTTCTATTGACAACGACAACGACGTTAGCCCCAACAGCAATTTCATAACCGATTATGTTTTGCGTTAAGAATAGTAGCTCATCATGCCACCACCATTTCCTCCTCCATTGTGGTCCTATAGATCAATCTCCTCTTGACCCCTGAAGCACTCCTCTAGTTCGCCCGAGACTCTTTAGATCTCGACAACACATAATTTGACAAATGAATGTGAAACGGCAAGGTCCAAGAAGAATAAAGTGAATAGGTGTGCCACAGAGAGAGAGAGAGCAACCCTATTTATTGGGTTGGTAGTGACCATTGGAGCCTTTACACCTTGTTTGGTTGGGTTTTTGAGAACTCGGTCTTGAGACCCTCAAATTGTAAATGGTTTCAAAAGTACTACTGTGGGTCCCTCCCATGTTTGTTTAATTTAGGACACTGCAGAGTACAACAGAGAAATGACAATGTATGCATGTACCAGTAATAGTAATTTCTGTATTTGTGTATGAAAAATGATTTGGGTACACTATTTGTACACCCTAAATGCACACCACCTTGAAATGACAAATGAGAAGAAACTCAATGTGGAACTCACCCAAAAAGTGGGTCTCTCCTCATTTGCCAACTCAGGGTGGTGTGCATTTGAAGTGCATAAGTGGTCTACCCATAACATTGTTGATTTATATATAGAGAATACATACACCTTTGGTCCGGTCCCATTATTGAAACGAAAGTGATAGGCGAGGGAGGAAGATAAGTAGGGCCCGGCCCCAAGTGACACATCATGGGTTAGTAAACTGTACGGATCTTTTTTTAAAATAAAAAAAAAAGAGGCCAGAGGACTGTTTTGGGAAACCAAACAAGGGGTGGGTTTCCAAACCCAGTCTCAAAACCCCAACCAAACAAGGCCTTAATGGCTTCTTTCTGATATATACACATTGTGTATGTATATAATATTATTGGAGAAGAAAAGGGGCAATTTGGACCTAATATTGTTCATTTCAACTGATTACGTCCATGAAGTGGACGGATTGATAACGGAAGATGGTTAAGTGTCAAGTAATAATACCTGAGGGGTTTGACCCGTTGGGTTTAATAGTTTAAAGGGGTTAAGTGAAAAATAGAGATAATTGAGGGGGTAAAATGTAATTTACCCTTTTTGAAATGGAAATTTTTAATTTTTTTGAAATGCATTATATTCAGTGGCGGATCCAAGAATTTGGCATAGGGGGTCACTTTTAAAGCATAATTTTGAAAAAATAAAAATCAACACACCAATATGTCAAGAAGATAAAATTTTAAACATTGTTCATTAAGCCAAAAAGTTCAAACTTAAACCATGATTAAAGATTTCTTACATATTTTGCTTATGATACTTTGAGGGAAAAAAAATCATATTGTACTTATGGTATATACAAATCTAAGCAGTAAAATAATACATTGCAAAACCTCTAAATTAAATATGAACTGAATATCAAGATAAGTCTTTTAATGACTACTCTTCTCAATAAGCCCTATAATATCTGGGGGTTCATATCATGATCATACCAGGCACACTATTATTAAACTTTTTTCCAAAATTCATTCAGTAATTAGGGTCCTAAATTCTGAATGAGAAACTGGAAGCTTCGATCAACTACCTATAATTCTCGGATTGAGCTAATTTTTTACAAGACCAATCCAAAAAAAAAAGTTTTTGGAATTGCGAGGAGGTCGCGTGACCCCCTGTGCCCTTAATAGATTCGCCACTGATTATATCTCGAAGAAACCACATGTCTGTAACATTTTTTTCCTTTTGGAGAGAAATTTTATGAAAGGTAAAGTGAAAGACGAAAAATAAAAGTTACATGAACAAAATTCTTTGGAATGGAGTTTTATCGGATGTCCCTGAAGGGACTTTGGAATGGAGTTGACAATTTGACATGATAAATTTTGTAGTAGTACTAAAATTTGAGTTAAAGTATCACTTTCACTTTTGTTGCTCGGGCATGTTCGACTATTATGACCCGCGACTTTGCAAATGCTACATTTTCGTGGTGCATCAGTGAGCTCAAATTGTGAAGGGTTCCGTGTTGTAGAAGTTGATGCTTTTCTTTTTTTTGACGTCGATGGACGTCCCTTGTGAACTTGAATAATTGGCTCAAAAATCATTGGAAGTGATGGATCTATAACTTGAGAAATTCTCTCTTGGGCAGCACCATCTTCATGAGCTTGTTCACATTAGGCAAAGAGAAAGATCTTACATCAATCCTCGATTGTGAGTGTATTGTATCAAAAGGTAATATCTTGCCTTTCTACTGAATCATCCTATGTGCACAAGGAAGACCCATGCTTGCCAAGAAATGGCCTGTACATGTTGGTTGCTTTGTGCCATGTCTCATCATTTCATATTGTTTGACCAGCTCTTTCATAGCATATGCAGACACATGAGTTACAAGTTCCTTAAAGAAAGAAATATTAGATTGATGAGCTATCCGGATCCTCTCGCTTAAAAGTTGCGTCTTTATCTCATTAAACTCATTCTCAATTGCAAGGTATATCTTGTTCTTCACTTCATGAAGATCACCGGTTGAAACTTGCAAGTATTTTTTCAATTTGGAATGTGCACCTTTTGCCCTAGAAGAGACCCGATTTCCAAAATGAATGCATTTATCAGTCCATGCCTTCACAATCCTCTCTTTGAATGGAAGCCATGTCCTTCGAATGTAGGATATCACATCTGACTTCTCGTTGTACAATACCTCAAAAAAAGCCCAAGCTTGCTCAAACTCTTCTTCATTTTGAGAGTCAAGCACCTGGTTCCACATAGATAAAAATGTGCTCCAATCTTCTTGACGTTCAAAGTAAGGCTTGCAATTTGTCAAAATATTTTTCTCAATATGCCACACACACAACAGATTAGTAGTCGTTGGAAAGACAACTGTTATAGCATTCATCAAGGCCAATTCCCTATCGGATACAATAATAGATGGTTGGCAAGAGTGACCCAAAAGTTTACTAAACATTCGTAAAGCCCAAACATAATCATCTTCTCCTTCCTTCTCCAAAAATGCAAAACAAGAGTAGAATGAACTGTTGAAACTTGAAACCTCAATTATGTCAAGTAGAGGCATCTTGTATCGGTTGGTCTTATAAGTGCAATCCATTACGAAAACAGTGTTGTAACTCTTTGTCAATGTAATTGAGAAAGGGTGCGCCAAAAATAGATGTGTCAAGTGACCATTTTCATTATATGCAACATTAAAAGTAAAATCACCTTGACAAAACTCTTCAAACAACGCTTGGATCATAGTTCGTCCTGCCATATTCTCCTTTCGGAGCTTGTTTTTCATATTGTAGATTGTTCTTGACACATCTTGAAGTTTTGGATTCCTCAATCTAAGCTTCGAAAGAATTTGGCGTGGAGGTACTCCTGATTTTGTCATCTCTTGGATGGTCATGATCTCTTCTTTCGACAAACGACGGCAAGAAGGATGTCCAGCCATGTCACTAGAAGGTTCATGATTGTGTGAGCTATTTTTCACTTCAAACACCCAAAATCCATCATCTTGTCTCTTACCTCAAATTTCAAAAGGACAATTTATGAGGCGAGTTGCCGTGTTCCTTTGTCAACGCTCAATGGGGAAATGCCACTTATTCCGATAACTACCACCTCTATCACACCCAATAGTAACATATCTACCCTTTGTGGATGTTTTGATAGCTATTGCATACCCTTGCATTGAGAAAAATGCCCGAAGAGTGTCAAGAAGTTCCTCACGTGATCCAAATTTCCAATCAAGTTGTCCAAGCAAATCATTCTGACCGTTTTCTTCACTTCCTTGATTTCGTATGTTGATTCCTCCTTCTTCCAAAATTAAATTGCTTGAACTTCCATTGATTTTTTCCATTATTTGCTCAACTTCCATGATTCTTGCTCATCCAATCTGCATTGTGAAAATTGAAAGCGTATTTTACATGTAGGTACTACACATAAATAGAAAGGAGAACAAGAAAAACTCATATAAGAGAACAACGGATAGAACAACAGGTTGCTCTCAGACAAAAGCCACAAGATTTTTAAAGACATACAAGTTTTGATTTTTAAGGACATACAAGTTCAATCATTTAGTAAACGAGTTGAGTTTGTGTTTGAATTTTAAACTCATTTAATGAACAAGCCGAACTCGAGTGAGTTGGAAACTCAACTTGTCATTTTATGAGGTTTCGTTTGTTTATAAAGACTCATAGAGTAAACAAACCGAGCTCGAACACATCGAAAACAAATGAGCCAAGCTCGAACACGATGACTCAGGCTCGACTCAAACTCGAACACTTGTCTCGAATGAACAGAGTTCAAACATGCCCAATCTCGGATTGCCTTTACCAAGACAAAAAAAAAAGTTCATAAGATAGAGTAAAGTAATCACCACTTTATAAATCAAAACTTGTCTGGCTTATTTGTAACTGCAAAAAAATTCTAAGCATAGCCCTATTGGCTAATTCCTTGCCTTTACCAAGACGACTTCTAGCATTATCGAACCATATATACTCCTATACTAAACCAAGATGACTTTTAGATATACAAGCATTGTTGTTATTATCAATAAATAACTACAGTTTTGTTCAAACCCTAAAAAATCAGGGAAAATCACAAGTGATTCCATATTCATGTAGAAAAAATACAGTACTTAAACCCAAGAGATTGAAAGAAGACGTGATCTGGAGAAGAGATTGAATGATTAAAATAGAACAAGCTTTGAGAATGGTTACCTAGAAGAAGAAGTCTGGAGAAGAAGCATCCAAGAGATTGAAAGAAATTGTCCAGAAGAAGAAGGGTCGTGATTTTAGAAGAAGTGTTCTTTTTTTACGAGATAACTTGTTAAATCACAAAATAACCCTTTGAGATTGAAAGGTTAGGTTTGTAATAAATGGTATCTGATGACAAAAGGGCATGTAGGTAATTGTGGAAGCAAAAAAGATTAGAGTTTTGGCAGCAATATTTTTGGTTTTGGCAGCAACACTTTTGGTTCTGGCATTATCAGCAGCCTAAAAAAATTGGTGAACAGTATTTTACCTACTCACATCTCTTTCAACACTCCAACAATTTTCTCTATTACTCTCTCTATATCAATTAAATAATATAAACTAGTACATATAATATAATATGTATACACACACATAAGAGCAAGCACAATAGCCTTAACAAATAGCCTCCTTACTCTATTTTAGGTAGTCTAAACCCCAAAAACGTCTACAACAGACTCAATAAATCTCTACCCAAAATACATCCATGAACAATGTCTCCTTATATCTCCTCCCTTTTATTGAGTTACTATTCCCTTCCCAAACATTTCTTTACTATTTTTTCTCTCTTCTCTCTCCTTTCTTTAATAATATTTAAAATAGGAAAAAATAGTATTTTAATAGTAGATAGGTAACATAGGTATTATTGTTGGAGCATTGAAAAAGAAGTGAGTAGATATAGCACTTTCACTAATTTTTTTGGCTCAATAATTACTGAGCCTTGTTGGGGATGATGTAAGAGGAGAGAGAAAAATAAAAAATGATTTTAAAAAGGTTTGGGAGTGAATAGTATCTCCCTAAAAAGGGGGCGATATAGGGAGGCACTATTCACATATGTATTTTACCAACCCGTTTGTGGAGGCTCTTGGATCTCAAATTTGATGTTTGGCTGGGTAAAATAGAGATAGGAGGAGATTTAGGGAGTCTTTTGTGCTTGCCCTTATAAGGTTACCCATAAAAAATCAACTCATTCGGATATCGACAATATCTTGATCAATTCATTCAGCTTTCATCTTGTCAAATTTAGGAACAAAAACCAATCAAGCCCTTATTGATATCCAAATGAACTTATTTATTATGAAAATACTCTTAAAAACATATTTTAAACAAATTAAATAATTCAGATCAATTGCTTGGAATTCTAAAATGGGAGATTTACATTTATTGTAACAAATATTGTCTCCGAAATCGCCCCATATATGATTGGTACATACTACACATACATGTCAAAGAAAATTGCATGGAAAATAGTACTAAAACAAAAGGAAAAAGAAAAAAGAATAAGGGGTGCTTTGGCCAAAACGAGAAAAACCAATTTTTTGGTTTTTTCGTTGTCTTTGTTATTTTTTTTTTTTTTTTTCATTTGTTACTTTTGCATCAAGGTTTTGTGGTTTATGGATTCGTCTCGACGAGACGAATCCGAAGAGTATAAAATTATGGTCAAAACTATTTGTTTTTTGAATAAAGCCGAAAATAAACCAATAAATTGGTTTATTTTCGGCTTTATTCAAAAAACAAATAGTTTTGACCATAATTTTATACTCTTCGGATTCGTCTCGTCGAGACGAATCCATAAACTACAAAAATTTGACGCAAAACTAACAAATGCAAACAAATTTGAATAAGACAAAACTAAAAAAACCAAAAAACCAATTTTTTCTTTTTGGCCAAAGCACCTTTAAGTCTCAAATTAATAATCTATAGTAGTCACATGTAAATTGTAAAAATCTTTCAATTTATCACCCATTCTCAAACCCCTTTTCCTCATTTCCTCCAAAACAACCTTAGCTTCATCAAACCTCCTCAATCCAATCAAACGGCTAGCCAAAATCCCAAAACTCTCCGTGTCCAACCCCTGATCCCTCCCTCCACAGCTCACCACAAACTCCACCGCCTGCGCATAATACCCCAGCTTCAGCAACCCACTTATAATGTGCGCATGAGTGGAGTACAACGCCGGCAGTCCATCGTCCTCCATCCTCCTCAACATCACCAGAGCACCCTCCACCTTCCCCGCCTTGCACGCGCCCAGCACCAGCGCGTCGTACGTCCTCGAGTCCGCCGTCAACCCCGCCTCCTCCATCCTCGCCAGCAATCCGGCGGCTGACGTCGTATCCCCGTCGAAGCAATACGCCGTCAGTAAAAAATTATACGCCGTTACATCCGGCGAAATCCGATTCTCTCTCATCAACTCCACCACGCGCCACGCCTCGTCCATCTTCTTCGTTCTACTCAGCGCGTTGAGTATAGGGTGGAACGTGCACGCGTTCGCACCGTAGTTCTTCCTCACCATTTCCTCCGCCACGCGCCGGGCTTCGTCGACGCGCTGCAACTTGCACAAACGAGCTATAAGCGCGTCGTACGCGCTCTTGCGAGTGAACCCTTTGTCGAGATTTTTTAGGGTTTCGGTTAGGTCCTCGAGTATGGACAAATCGGTGGAGATGAAGCTGAAGGTTTTACTGGTATTGAAGAAGCCGTCTTTGAAGCGCTTGTTGAGGAGGCGGTGGACGGCGGCGAAGTCTTTATCGCGGCCGGCGGCGTTGATGAGGTCGTCGTAGTGGGCGGAGGTGGTTGGATTTGTTTGGGTGGTGAGGAAGCGAGGAGTGGTGTGGAAGAGAGAGAGGAGATTTGGGGGATTTAGGCGGAGTTTGTGGAGAGATCGCATGGTTTTTTTAGGGTTCAACAGAGAGGGAGAGGAGAGAGAAAAATGGCGATCAAACTTAGTGAATCGATTCAGGGCGTGGATTCTGCTAGAAACTGTGTTAGGAGATGATAGTTTGTATGGGCTTGGGCCCTATACTAGACTTCGGGCCTGTATGTTTGATGGGCAATTAATGATGTGGGTTTTGAGTGGAAATTTATGTGTCAAGTATAAGTAGTTTGGATGGGCTTGGGCCTTCCTGAAAATAGACTAAGGCCCTGTACAAATCGCCATGGACCTTAATTTAATGGGGTTTGAAGTGGAAATAGATGCATCACAAGTGGTGTCCTTGTGTTGTTCTCAACAGGTTAATCACCATCCTCTCAGTCTTGATACAAATTTGCCAATCTAGACTGCACCATATCTAGAGAGAAGTATATAAACCGGAGTGCTGACATACTCGCCAAGAATTCCCTTACCTTATGCAATTTCAATTATGTTTCTTTAGCGGAATCTCCGGTTTCTAACACATCAATTAGTCGATGATTCTGTAGAGATTAAATACTTTAAGACAATTTATGTTTAGTTCATTATTGTTGGGCCCGGAGTGCTCCCTGGATTTGGTTCCACAATGCCACTCCCTGTGACCAGTGGCGGCTCCAAGAATTTTTAACAAGGTGTTCAGAAATTACCTTTAACTATACTAGCTTAACCAATTAGTCGTATCTTCACAAAATTTCATATACTAGTGTGTATAATGCGACCTCAAAAATATAAAAACATGTAAAACGTTGTAGTTGTTTTCAGTTTTTTTTATATTTTTACCAAAGCAAAATCAAACAGGAGCATAAATATGCTTATTTTTTTAGGAAATTATGTAGTGAACACGTTTGCACGGATCTTTATAAACATATGTTTTTATTTTTGGATTGTCTGCTCTAAGAAAAACTACACCATAACAATACCAATAGATATTTTTTTCCTCTCCATTTGTTTGTCATTAAGATGTCTATCTTTTTTTAAGATGATATATTAAGTATTCAATTGTAAATCACTTGAATTGCAATGTGTGTTGTTTATAGTATAGGACTAAGTGTTCAAACAAAATATTAAATAAAATTACTAGATGCAATATAACAACAAAATAAAAAAGCGTGTTCAATTGACCACATTTTCTTATATGTTGTGTCACCTATGATTGGGCTATAACGAGATGTAATTTAGGTTGTTCAAAATAGACTGATTTGTTGGTCGGTGTTCATTTAATTTTGCATTGGGTGTTCATTCATATTTCAGCTGGGTGTTCAAAGCATGAACTAAACTAAAATTGGTACAAATTTTTACATGCATTATTAGTACAAATTTTTTTTTTTTGGGTGGTCATGTGACCATCCACCCCATAGCGTGGAGCCGCCAGTGCCTATGACCGCTCTAAAAACAGATTTGCGGGTGCGATGACGAATGCCATAAAAGACTTAATTGAAGCCCTTCCTAACACCAGTTGGTTTTAGTAGAGTCGGTGGAAAAGCGGTCCGACAATTATAATATCGCTAGCTTGTTAAAAAAAAAAAGGGGGTGGTGTAGGTGATGGACAACTTATTGTGGGGTTTGAATGGAACAGGCTCCCTTCCAACCATCCAAAAACAAAGACCATGCTCGACAAATTAACAGAGAAATAAAGCAGTGTGTGAGTTGCCAACTTTTAAAGCATTCGATCAGACTTCCTCAGAGCCTTTGCGGCCATGCAATTTGGTTTTTGAGTGAGTGGGGTAGTTGGCATGTGTGTGTAAGTTCCGATGCACAAAGCTGGACACAATTCTTGTGCTTCCCTTAACATGCCTACACGTATCCCTCCTTCATGCAAAATTCTCCAAAACAAAAACCATTTTTTCCAGATTAATTCCACATTTTTTACTTTATTACTCCAAACAGTACTTAATTAACTTATTCTTTGTGATTTCAAGTTCTACAGTTCTACTTGTCTGGCCTCCTATAAATTCTCCCTCCCTCCTATAAATTCTCCTATAAATTCTTTGTGATTTCGTAAATGATTTTTCGAGTTTCTTTACATTAAATAAAAATTCTTGCTTAGTTCTTTAATTTCGTGTGAAAAAAGATAACAACATACAAATCTCGACCAGGAGATAAATCAGGGCGACTGCCACCCCAACGATATAAAAAAGTCATACTCCCTCCTTCCTAATTTGCTTGTCCTTTTTGGGGAATAAAGTTTTATGGAGAAAATGGTGGTGAATATTTAGTTAGTAACGATTTTCTCAATTTGTCTTTATTCAATGCTTTGTTGACATGACACTGAAATGTAAAAAGAAATAACAAAAGAGTAATGTTGCACGTCTTTTTATGCTAATTTTTCAAAGTGGACATTCTTTTTGGGACATTCAAAAAGTAACAGGACCAGCAATTTGGATCAAAAGAGTATTACTATATGATAAAAAATTATTTCAAAATCAAATAGACTCGCCACCAAGGCACCAATAGATTTCTTTTCGTTAGTATTTATTTTCTTCTTAAAGGAGGCCCAAAAAATATTCCAAATCAGCCCGGAAATACTAATCAATGAAATGATGAAAACCATATGTTATCATTAATGTTTTTCTTCAGTTTGTTGAACATCAAATCGAAAACAAAACTGTTTGGAAATTACGAGGAAAGCAATTTCTTGGAGCCTATCGAAGAGACAGCACGCCACGCCTTTCGTCTTTGCTTATTTCCAATGCTGGAGGAAATTCAGTTCAATAGCCCAATTGATGAATCCGTTTAATTAGGACGGAAATTATGTTGGGAAATGGGAAAGAGAAAAGTTAAGAAAAAGAAAAGAAAGCGATTTTTTTTTCCCCAGTGTACATTTGATTAAAATAAAAAAGTTTTTATGCAAATCTTGTAAGAAAAATGTTAATAATTACTTTACTCCTTCCGTTCCAAAATAAGTGTCTGCTGTGAAAAATAGTGTTATTTTTCAAATCAAAAAATTAAGTACTTCCATGTATCGTTTTTCAAACTTTTTCACCCCGAATTAAAGTACTCGAGTACTTTAATTCGGTATTAAAAAAAATCGAAACACGAAACACAAAAGTACTTAATTTTTTAGTTTTAAAAATAGTAAGAGAGAGTACGAGACACTTATTTTGGAACGGAGGGAGTATTAAGTTACCCTTAACATTCAATATGAATCATGATAGGCAAGGAAAAATTATGGGCATACTAAAAAGTTTCATAAGAGGTGGCAACTTTGTTTGTGCCAAAACCGTTTTTATTTGTACCAAAAATGTAGTGCTTACAAATTTGTGTCATGTGCAAGGTACAAGCTTTTTGAACATTACAGTTTTGGCACAAACAAAAATGGTTTTGGCATTATCATTTCCCAAATAAAATTATGCTTTTAGGAAGAAAATTAAAATTCTATAGCCATACTTAAAAGAGTTGTAAAAGAAGATTTATTTTAATTTTAGCACATTAGACTATTTATGCCAAACAAAAATGGTTTCAATCATGACTATCTCCGCGAGTCTAAAACATACACCGGAGAGTATCCATTTTTCATAATTCAAGTGTGGCAACGGGGCAATATCAGAGAGGCAACGGGGCAATATCAGAGAGGCAACAGTATGCCAGTGTCTCAGTCTCTCAGCCTACATTAATGCTGAAATGTGAAATGTGCAGATGCATGTGGCTGTCCCAAACTTGATAGGCATTACTGTATTATGTTATTAAAATCGAATTCAAAAGAATTAATAAAACGTTTCTCTGTTATCTCTTTCCTGCGAAAGTGCTTGCTATGTAACTTGTTTATGTACCACATGCTAGAAATGGTGCATATTATAGTATCTTATTACAAAATTGTATCCCTTCTAAATGACCTTGAAAGTCTGTAATTCGAGTCTATGAAGAGATGTCAAACTCTTTCGGTTGTTGAAAGGTTTTATATAATATTTTAGCCTTTTAGGTATTCCATCAAACTCTACAAATAAAAGGGTAATATAAATTCCAATTCAAGGTATAAAATTTGATTTTTTTTATAAGAGTGTACATTGGAGTAATCTTATCAATGTGGTACATTTTTAGAAAGATATTACTATAATTACAAATTTTGAAGTTGTTATCGAAATTGTTAACTATACATCTTAGTATAAAGCAAGGTAGCAAATAGTTTCTCAAGTATGCTCAAACATGGACCAACCATGGTTTTAAATACAAGCCGTTATTAATGCCTCGGCCATTATGCCCTAATATGTGTATGAGAGGAAAAAAGTACAAACGTATCGGTCGATTCCCGTTACGTATCAACCGTATCCGATTCACAGCCTCCTCTTTTTAGCAATTTAAAATTATTTTGTCAAAGAATAATTTTTTAAAATTAACGACTGTTAAATTAAATTCTCATTACGTATCACGAAACCGTTATTTAAAAGCTCGGGTCCATCTCCTACTTTTTATTAATGCAATTTCAGCATGCAGAGAGTCAAGTTCATGTCTGTTCACACTGCAGCTCCTCTGTGTAATGTGTATAAATAGAGTTTTGTCGATATTGACAAAATCAATTTAGACCACCGCCCTCATCCACCACTTGAACAAAAAGAAGAGACTCCATTCAAAACCACCAGCAGCACCTCCTCTTTCGACTAATCCCGTAAGCTGTAGCGTTGGCCTTTGGCCTCCTCTTTTTCACCACCCCACCGCCACTTCTCTTACCCAAAATTTAAATAACAAAAAAACAACCCCCCCTATGGCCACCAATCCATACCACCACAACAATAACCTCACAAACACCAGCAATCCCATTTCCATAATTCCCACCACCGCTACCGCTACCGCCACCGCAACCACCAGTGGTAATGACTCCACCACCACTACAACCACTGGTACTGGCAGCGGCGGCGGAAGAAAATACAAAGGCGGCAAGGGCGGGCCCGACAACAGCAAGTTCAAGTACAGAGGGGTCCGCCAACGCAGCTGGGGCAAATGGGTGGCCGAGATCCGCGAGCCACGTAAGCGTACCCGCCGCTGGCTTGGCACATTCGCCACTGCCGAAGACGCCGCCCGCGCCTATGACCGAGCCGCCATTATGCTGTACGGCTCCAGAGCTCAACTCAACCTCCAACCCTCCCCGTCCCATTCCTCCTCCAACGCCTCCTCTTCCTCCTCCGCACGCGGCGGCTCAAACTCCTCTTCTTCCTCCACCCAAACCCTCCGACCCTTGCTCCCTCGCCCCTCCGGTTTCACCCTCCCTTACCCATACCGTAATAATTTTTACAGTACCGTACAGTACCCTAACGTCGTACAACAAAACCCTAATAGTACTTATAACCACCACCAACAACAACAGCAACTGTACGGTGGGTCAGATTCTAAGGTCGAAGTGGGGGCCACAAATATAACGGCTTCGACCTCATTGCCTTCGTCGTACCAGCATCCTTATGATTGTTCTCAACAGCAAAGCTATTTGTACGATCAGATAAATTCGCTTGTGGGGTCGGTGGATGCGAGCTTGTCTCTGTCTTCTACGCACACGGTTCCCCCGGCGGTGTCTGTGATGCCACCGGCGACAACCGTGAGCATGGGAGTTGAGTCTCCCGTTACATGGCCTTTGACGAATGATATTGATGAGTATCCTCCAGCTAGTATATGGGATTATGGTGACCCTTCCTTTGATTTTTGAAAGGGCTGTGTGGAAAAACTCTAATTAGGGTTTCTTGTTCACCAAAATTTCTAGATTGCATGCAAGGGTCTTATGTGGCGTACTAAGTAGAAACATTTGTGTGCACAAATTAGGACATGGTTCCAAATCGTTCGATGCGAGTGGATCTTTCATTATTTTGTGGGATCCACTTGTATCGAATGGTTCTGAACACATTTGTATCTAAATTTGTGCAGGGAGACTTTATTATGGTGTTTGGATTGGGATTTATTGGAGGTATTTATGCAGAAAAATAAAATGAAAACAAAATTTCTTGAATTAAGCTTATTCCTCATCTTTTTGTCAACTCCGATAGCTTTTTTTTTTAATAATAAATGAATCAAGTGCAATTGCACTTTACTATCAAGGCAAAGCAAGCTGACGTAGAAAATGTGAAGAAGGAATTGCACCGGAGATTGAAGGAGTACATGCATTTGGTGATTCATACAATGTGGATTAGTAAGGTTGCAAGGGAGAGATCTTAAAGGTAAGATGGTTCACAATTTCTTTATATTATTATTGCTATATATGTAGTATTATTGATAGTTGAATAATGGATATATATGTAGTACTATCTTTCTTGAATTAGGGTTTAGGATTCTAAGCGATTAGGGTTTGGTAAAAATGGGTAGTGTTGGGAATTTGGTACCTCGTTTTGTTTTATTTTATTTTTTTCTTGTGAGAACACTACTACAAAAAGGCATAAAGATCACGGTCTTTTGGTGTGATCTTTTACTTTCAATCTCGGTCAAAAAACCGTGATCTTATCTAGTGTGATTAAAAGTCTCCATCTTTCAATCACGCTTCTAAACCGTGATAAAAACTCATGAAAAACTGTGATTAAAACAAAACAAAAAACTGTGATATTTGACAATATAACATCTCAGTTTTTCCTAAAAACCGTGATTGTTTACAGAGAAAAGATCTCAGTTTTTAGTAAAACCATGATTAAAAAATGGAAAAAACCGTGATGAAAAAAATTTCCTCGCTAATATAGGCATCCAAAAATTGCATTATCTTGCAAACCTTGCTTCCATCTAGATTTGATCCTTTGACCTCTTGCACAAGACAAGTAACACGTACCCCCACCAATTATGCATTTCATTATATTGTTGGATTATTTAATATATATAATAGTTTTTGTAGGTCTTTCACTTGCCCATATTAGTTCCTTGAACATTGACTATGATTTTCTAGGCTTTATGTACTCTTATAGTTTCCAATCTTGTTTGAGAAAATTTAATTTTTGGTTACAAAAATAATTTTTTTTGTTCATATTCTATGAGTTTCTGACAACAATTTTTTTTTGGGTTTAAAAGGGATGTCCCATCTTCCAATTCAACAAAGTTTCCTTCCATCAAAACATCTAAATCCCTCTTCTCTTTCTCAGCATATTTATGATCCTCCAACTCAATAATTTTCATCAAATTGAAACTTTTCTCCCCATAAAATTTTACTCTCAACCGTTCTCCAATATCCATCACATTTTGAGCTTCTTTAACAAGACAGAAAACATACTCCCTCCGTCCCTTTTTGTTTGTCATATTTTGATAATCGTGTTAGTTTTCGATCGCTTATATCTTTTAATATCGATCTCCAAATATGTGCAATATGGATCTTGTTTAATAGTTCACGATTAATTCTATTATACAAAGTTTTTAAAACAGTGAAAAACATTATAGATTGAAAGATATAAGCAATTTAAGGCGTATTAGAAAATGGAATAATTGACAAACAAACTGGGACGGAGGGAGTAAGAAAGATCTCAGTTTTTGTAAAAACGTGATAAAAAAATTAGAGTTAGATTTTTTATCACGGTTAAGTACATAAACTGAGATGAAATACAGTTTTAATCTCGGTCATCTATAAAATGTGATTAAAAATGAAAATGAAATTATCTCACCTTACTTACAATCACACTTTTTAAATGACTGTGATTAAAACTCTTACTTACAATCACACTTTTTAAATGACTGAGATTAAAGCTTAATTTTATTACTATTTTCAATCACGTTTTGTAGATGACCGAGATTAAAACTGTCTTTCATCTCGGTTTATGTACTTAACCGTGATAAAAAATCTAACTCCTATTTTTTAATCACGGTTTTACAAAAACTGAGATCTTTCTTATTTTTGAGGCGTGATCTTTATACATTTTTGTAGTAGTGGAAACTAATTCTTTGTGGTATTAAAAGTTGCTGTTTCAAGTTTTGTTTTTGTGTTTCTGAGTTTCATTCGATAGCTAGGACAAATTATCTCTATATCTCATGTTTATATTCAAAGTACATTCTTTTTAAATCATGTTCACTTCGAAATTTCCCTCAGTTCTTTTGTATCACAATATACGGCATACATCTAATGGATCGGGAGTCTCTGCCCTCCGCAAGGGACGGCAACCTTCCAACCCCAATTCGAGCCGTCCATCTCGGCAATCAATGGTTCATATATGTTTTGTTAACTATTACCAGTAAGTATTAACTATTACGTACTAGTAATAAGAGTTTCGGTGATAGACAGCCTAGATAGGTTGGTGGGCCAGCCGTTCTTAAAGGACAACAGAGCCCTCGGGTCCACATGTGATACTATAAGCTGTGTAATATGAAGCTTAAACGTAGGGTTCATAAACTTACAAATTGATTAGTAAAACAGATGGATTGCATTTTTTATGTTACTGCAAGTATGGGGTATTGATTTGTGAAACTACTTAACTATGGGAAATTTGAAGCACAAATTAGAGTAAGTTATTGCAGAAATTGCAGTGAATGCAAGTTTTTCGATATGGTTTTCCATTTCAATATCCCATAAGTACATTGATTTTTGGTTTCGAATATAAGTACTATACATTGGTCTTTCACTATGATATAACAAGTGTTATTTGTTAATATTGGTTTCGAGTTGTTTTCTTCTTCTTTTTTTCACTATATTTCATATTGTAAAAATCAAAGTTCTACATCATAGTGAAAATCCAACTTCTGCAAAAAGAATGGTTTCGATCATTGAAGTGGGATTCAGTAGGACTAACATATCGTGGTAACGTTCATCTACTTTTTAGGTAGGTGAATATGATTTCACTCTAACATGGGCTGTTGGGAAATGCCTGGTTAGCATACTGAAAATTTTTGGTGATGGTGTACATTTTTTCTTCTCACATATAAGTAAGCTTCAAATCCTATAAATCACTCATCCACAGTTTCACACACATCTATGTTTCAATGTGTGCACGTAAATTTTCGTGTATCGTGTTGTTCTTTGATTTTTACAGCTAGGATGCTATAGTGCACGATGGCGTTAACTGTTACTATTTGTGGTACACTTGCGATCGTGAACATTCTCCATATTGTACAGTTGATTTCGCAAATTGCATGTTTCCAAGCGTTTCTTTTTTCAATTACATGATCGTTTGTTATAACTTGTATAATAAAACTGCATCAGGATTGGGAAGATTGATCAAGTGATGACTTGCATAAACTGAAATATCAAGTAATGGTTCATCGGAAGTTCAATCTTTTGAATGCAGTATAGTTTTTAAATGGCCGGTTGTCGTGTCACATTCATGTGCACTTCCTGCATGGTGCAATGATATTCAGTCAACTTGTTTGCCTTGTTCTTCAGGTTATAATGATTGAGTGTAAATAGAATTATCTTTCGTTTCTTTTCTTGTTTTTATGAGTTTTCAAGACTAATAACCTAACCAGTTTCGAAAAGGTTCGCTCATGCTGGAGGCCCACTTAGTGATCGGTCCGGTGGTCCGGTAGTTCATGCAAATCCGAAGAAATTATCACGGACGAGCCACATGCAAGGAAACTTGCACGTGTGGTTCTGGCCGGGCTTTCCTGAGGTATCTAATAACCTTGCTTCTGCTCACCGCTGGCGCACCTCTCCAAACTTTTGCCCATTTATTCTGGAATAATCTTTTTCGGAGGGACAATTTTACATATTTCTGCCAAATCCTGGTATAATTTGTTGGAAAAAATATAGTGGCAATCACAGATCCAAAGAACAAATTCTCTTTATAACATTATACATGAACAAAATGTAAACAAATTACATGAACCGAAAATAATAGAATCGAAACAGAGATACAAACAGTAGATTGGAAACTGCCGAGTCGTGTGTAACCACACTCTCCTTAACAAAGATTCGCCGCCTACCGTGGGTGTTGTAGGTTGAACCGACGTCTTCGTCCCAGGATACAACGGCTAGAACCACGAGCCGACGAAACACCACCGTCGACCGCCTTGGCGAACTAACTAACGCCTGTCTCTCTTCCTGACTCAAAT
>CM037160.1:4203671-4243671 GCA_020921065.1 Vaccinium darrowii
AGGAAGCAAAGTCCGTTTCACTGAACTGGACTCCCCAATGGATCTATACGGAAAAATGTGCTCAAAAAATGACACATTTATAGATTCCATGTAAGTGTTTTTGTGTATATCTGGTACTCCAGACTCATACACAAGGAACCGATATGCACTACTATTGTGTGCATAACCGATGAACACACAGTCAACGGTTTTCGGTCCTATCTTCTCATACTTAGGAGGAGGTATTGCTACTTTAGCAAGACACCCCCACACTCGCAAGTGCTTAAAGTTAGGCTTCTTACCTTTGAGCAACTCATAAGGTGTTTTGTCTAACTTTTTCCGGGGCACTAAATTCAAAAGATAGTTAGCGGTCAACACCGCTTCACCCCACATGTTCTGAGGCAACCCAGAACTAACCAACATAGCATTCATCATTTCTTTTAATGAACGATTCTTGCGCTCCGCAGTTCCGTTCTGCTGAGGCGAGTAAGGTGCAGTGGTTTGGTAAATAATACCGTGTTTAGCACAGTAATTCCCAAACGGTGATTCAAATTCACCACCTCGGTCACTTCTTACCACCTTAATCTTACTGCTAAGTTGGTTCTCCATCTCATTCTTAAAGAGAATGAATTTATCCAACGCTTCATCCTTGCTTTTTAGCAAGTATACATAGCAATATTTCGTGCTATCCTCAATAAAAGTAATGAAATACTTGTTTGCATTTGGCGTTTGGACATATTTCAGATCACACACATCAGTGTGGATTAGCCCCAATGGTTCAGTACTTCTCTCAACCGATCGAAACGAAGTTCTAGTTAACTTTGCTTCGACACAAGTTTCACACTTGTGATTTGTATTAGTATGAAAAGCTGGAATGTGGTCCAAGTTAACTAATCTACGCATAGATTCATAATTAACATGACCTAGTCTACCATGCCACAAAATGGAAGACTCAAGCACATAAGCAACTGGGGCAGTTGTCTTATTAATAGTAGGGATAACAGTCATTACATTCATTTTGAACAGCCCATCGGCTATATAACCTTTCCCTACATATGATCCAGCTTTAGTCAAAATGACCCTATCTGATTCAAACACCATGCGAAAGCCGTGCTTGCTCAGCAGAGAGCCAGATATCATATTCTTGCGAATGTCTGGCACGAACAACACTTTGTTCAGGGTCAATGTCTTCCCCGAAGTCATCTTCAGGACCACTGTTCCTTCACCAGTAATATCTGAGGTTGCTGAATTCCCCATAAACAGCTTTTCCCCATTAACCGGCTCAAGTGACGTGAACATCTTCTTGTCACAGTAGATATGGCGGGTAGCCCAGTGTCAATCCACCACTCCCGTGGATTTGAGCCCACCATATTCACCTCAGATACCATAGCTGAGAAGTTCATGTCAGAACTACCTCCCGAGGCTTCTGCAATATGCGCTTGTGGACGAGGTGGCTTCTTGCATTCTGATGCTTTATGGCCAAACTTGTCACAATTGACGCATTTCCCTTGGAACTTCTCCTTGGGTTTCTTAGCGATACCGCCTTTTGGTCCCAAATTGGCACCTTTGCCTGGGATAACGGTCTAATATCCGTTACACACGTCCTGGTACTCCCAGTGACTGTTTCTCCCCCCCAGCGGGGTTCTGAGGGCAATGCGTTCTATGCGCCTCCAAAAGTACTATTCATGAACACGGCACTATTCACGAATATGGTACTATTCACCCGTATAGTACTATTCACGTATACGGTACTATTCATGAATACGACACTATTCACGAATACGGTACTATTTGTACATACGTATGGTTACACCATACATTCCAGGTGTTGGTCACACCGAATAACTTACTCTGTTGATGTCATGGATGACATCACCAGACAATCATTCCACCAGACAAACAATCCAACGAAAGTGGACAAATGAGGTTTTTGAGGAAACTTTCTGGAAAAACAATAGACTCTTGCCTCCATGAGGAGTAAAAAATAAATTCATTATTTTAGAACAAATAATAGAGGGTCTCCTTTACTCCACAGTGTTCCCACTTGCTTTTCTCATTTGAAAAACCCATCAGACACCTCACCGAAAAAATTTGACAAATGGGTGATGATAAGACAAAAGCTACTGATTTCTTTTGAGAAAACTTTCGAAAACTAGGAGACTTGTCTCCTTTTTTCTGTTTTTCCTTTAAATCAAAACTTTAGATTACTCCATTTCATCTCTCTGACATCCTCCTTTCTTCCTCTTGGACAGAGAGAGGGGAAAAACCAGAGATGCGAAAGAAAATTATCAGAGCACCTCGGCTCTACTCCGGCACCCGGAGTGTACACTTCGGAGATCCGTTCTCCGCACCGTTTTCTAAACGGAGGCCTGCCGCGCACGACAGCCTAAGGCCGTAGCCGTCGAGATTATCAAGATCTCATGTCAAGCCACGCATGACCGACAAAGCCGAAGCTTAACAGGTTTAGAAACCAGCATGATCCAAGAATCAAAACTTGATTCTCGGTTTTTTTTTTTTTTTTTTTTTTCCACACAAGTAATCTAGTTAGATTACTATATGATCTCAACGAGATACCACCAATTCTGTCTCTACTTCGATCCTGTTCTTGCAACTCAAAAGTCAGTATAAAACAGAATTGTTTTCTGGAACTCGATTGCCAATCGATAAGAAAATCTTTGTTAAGACTGTTGGAAAAATATAGTGGCAATCACAGATCCAAAGAACAAATTCTCTTTATAACATTATACATGAACAAAATGTAAACAAATTACATGAACCGAAAATAATAGAATCGAAACAGAGATACAAACAGTAGATTGGAAACTGCCGAGTCGTGTGTAACCACACTCTCCTTAACAAAGATTCGCCGCCTACCGTGGGTGTTGTAGGTTGAACCGACGTCTTCGTCCCAGGATACAACGGCTAGAACCACGAGCCGACGAAACACCACCGTCGACCGCCTTGGCGAACTAACTAACGCCTGTCTCTCTTCCTGACTCAAATGAAATTTGTAGGAATGAATTGGATTGTTTTTCTCTATGCAAAACACAATGAGGAGTGACCTATTTATAGGAGAAACTCCAAGTGTGAAAGAGGGAAAGTTAGGTAGCCCACAATGGTGACTTCTAGTGTGAAATGAGGAAGATTAGGTAGCCTACAAAGGGAAGCCACCCATGTGCACAATTCATTCACATTAAAGCCACCCATGTGCACAAATTCATTCACATTGAATTGTCAAAATTCCAACATAATTAAGTACGGCTGTTTAAGATAATACTGAACTAGAGAAATAAGAATCGCGTAAATCAGATTCATAAGTGAGAAGATATGGCTTAAATCAATCACTTTGCCTCTTTCAAGCTACAATTAAGTGATTAAATGTAAACAACATTAAACTTCATTCATTTTCTTGTTTTCACAAGTTTTCAAGACTAATAATTTAAAATAGCACTGAATTACATATAAAAATAAAAATTGCGCTAATCGAACTTTTGTGTTGCCTTATTAAGCTTAATTCTTGTAGTAACATTGCCCAGCAAATCGATCGTGAATGGTAAAGTTGTGAAATGTAAAGAAAGTTCGCTCGTCTAATCAATGTGAGTGGTGAAGTAATAACCAAACACACACCTTTAGTCTTTGGAGGTTGTGTAAGTGTAAAGTTGTGAGTAGGAGTGGGTAATTTTTCAAATCGTGTGTTGTGTACCCGAGTGCTTTGCACCGTGTTGTGCACCCCTCGGCAATCCGATCGTGTTTTGAACGACTTGGATGTGTTTTGATTTTTTACCGGTACAAATAAATTAAAATTGCAGAACACATTCAAGTTGTCCAAACAATAATCGGATGGCCGAGGGTTGCAAAGCAGCCAGGTGCACAATGACACCCAAGTCCATAATTTTTCTGAGGTGTATGGGAGTGGGTGATTTAGTTAAACTGATTTCACTATTTCAGTATTTTGCCCCAACACGTTCACATAATAGAGAAAGTAGTTGTAAAATATAATTTCTTTCATAAGTACAATATTTTTTTTTTGGGGTAAGTCATAAGCACAATATTTGAAATAACTTCTGTGACACAACTTTAAAATAGCTAGATTTCGAAATGTTCATGGCTTTTATCAGTTGAGTATCCTTAATTTTCAGATTCTAATTGATTTTGAAAGATAACTAGTGCATGTCCGTGTCCGTGCCCGTGCCTAAAGGCACGGTTTGAGCAATCGATGCATGTGCATGTACTCGTGTCCATTCTTTATGGTCCTTCGAATTTTAGAGAGAGAGAGAGAAGAAAAGGAGGGAGTGAGAGAGAATGTGGTTTGAATTTCAAAAAGGGGATATATATATATAGAATTTCCATCCTATCCGGTATCCTGGAATTTAAGAAAATCCGGGACTCTAATCTAAGCCGTTGGATCTCATCCAACGGCTGTGGAAATAAATTGGATCTCGCGGGTCGTGCAACGGGTAAAATGATACTGGGTTTCATTAAACGGGTCAACTACAAATATCAATGATCCGGACCATCCCCACTCATTTCACGTCAAACAGAGAGAGGAGAGAGATCGATCTTGGTACGGGCGATTTCCAGAGAAAGGTCTCGCGACGAAGACGACGAAGTCTTCAGGTCTCTCCTCTCCCTCTCTCTCTCTCTCTCTGTGTATCTCCAAATCGAGTATACGTTTTCAAAAACCCTAGGTTTTGAAAATCAAAACCCTAGGTTTTCAAAACCCTAGGTTTTCAAAATCAAAACCCTAGCTCGACGAGGAAGAAGACCAGATCTAGGTACGGATCCAACAGATCGACTCCAACTTTCAGAGAGAGATTGGTGGTTCGACGGGGAAGAAAACCCTAACTTTTTCAAGTCTCAGGTCTGAGCCGAGGAAGAAGAAGAACGCACGACGCACACGTGTCCATCTTTTGAGCTCTCTCTCTCTCTCTCTCTCTCTCTCTCTCTCTCTCTCTCTGTGTTCGTAATTTTTGAAATTTGAAATTTCAAAATTTAGAAAATTTGTTCAAAAACCAAAATCCTCGTATCCCTGTTTTTTGGAAGTTTGGAAACTCAGTTTGGAAATTTTTTGCAACTGTGTTTGTCACGCCCCGCCCCGCAAACGGCACCCGTGGTGGGCCCGAATCGGTGCGGCCACGTGGCATTCCAACACAAGACTCAACATCAACTTAATAAACTCTTATAATAACAACACAGCGGAAGACTTCATTACATAAATAAAAGTGCCAACGTTAAATCACTAACTCAACACCCACAACTGTCTACTCAGAATCAACTTAAGCTTTACATAAACTCAAAATGCTTTATAATACAAACCATGAAAGCACTAGATGACAACATGACCAAAATTCACTCGACACCAACTTCATAACCCAACGCTGACCGGTAGTGGACCCCCTCTACAGCTCCTGCTATCTAGAAAACCATAAAGGAAATCCAGAGTGTGTGAGACATAGATTTGCTCAATAAAATATAACCAAATCAACATGCCAAAACACAACAACATTATACGTCAACTAAATCAACATCCGAAAACACAACATTATCATACAACAACTTTCAACGTCCAAAACACAACATTACTATACAGCAACTTTCAACATGTATAAAACCAATCACATGCAAGTGGCACGTCTGCCACATCCTATGTATCCTAGGTCACTGTGGGAGCACACCCCGCTCGTTGTCACCGGTAGCTAGCCGACACAACGTACTCGCGGTGCAACCCAATCCACAGCCCCTTCGCAGATACCATCTTTCACACACAATATACAATGTATCCTAGGTCACTGTGTAACTCAATCCACAGCCCCTTCGCAGATACCATCTTTCACACACATCATACATGCATATTCACAGCTAAAACATCTATTAGCATGATATACATCCATCTTCACAACAACACATCATCATCACATGACATACATCCGTCTTCACAACAACACATCATCAGCAGCTAAAACATCTATTAGCATAACAACATTCATCTTCACAACAACACGTCATCATCACATAATATACATCCGTCTTTACAACAATACATGATCAACTCAGTTATATGTTATTGAACATGAATATATCAAACACACTCACCTCTGATTCGACTGGAGTATGCCAAACTTACGGTTTCGGCACCTCACGATGACCCGACTTGTCACCTAGCCACAAGCTAAACCATATCAGCATATGATCATCTTTAAACATTAGCACAAATGCTTAAATATGGAAATATAAGGCTATTGTGGAATTAATCCACAGCCAACAACTCCGTGAATCAAACCGTTTGCTACAACACAACACTCAATAGGGACATCCACACACTTGTAAAATCTGTCATAATTAGAATATACATCAAAATCGGCTAAGACTTGGTAAACAACTCTATCACATGCTTAAGTTAATCCCTGATTTTTCATGGATTTTTATAAGCAAAAGAACCAAGTCGAATTCATGCACAAACTCAGAAATTCAACACAGCAAACGTATAATCTAGCCAGACAGTCTGTCATATTTTGGCTACAACTTTCTATAGGTTCAAAATTAGGCTGTGAGACCACCACCATTAGAAAGTAGACTTCCAGTACATAGATTTCGATATAAAATTCATCCTAATTGGAGCCCGGATGATGTAGATACGCTCAATCGAATTTATACAACAAAATCACAAGATTATAAATTCTGCAGAACCTTCTTCACTCAACAATTCATCATAAATCATCTACTCCACCTACACCAACGATTCCAACTCCAAAACATCACCAACTCATCAACACATGAAACCCATAAAAACCCATATCCATTAACCATGCTTAGCTATAGCAAACTTCATGAAAAACTCAACTCAAAAGGCTGCCCAGAATTTCAGAATTCCTCAACCATCAACTTCAAATCAAAAACTGCTATTTCCTACAGAAATTTAAGGCACAAGCCCTACATAATCTCGAAGGTATACGAGTCTAGTTTCCAAATCAAAAAGCGGTTCGCAAAACGGATATTCGAGCTATGAGTTATGCCCATTTTTCCAAAGAGTGTCAGTGCTGTCTGCACAGACGCGAACCCGACAGGAGCTCGGTGAAACATTTTTCATATTTTCTTTATTTCGAATTAAACTCTGAAAATTTAACACAACATGTAAGACATCCATGAGTAGCTACTGTAAAAATCTCATAAAATTCCGAACATAGGAACCAAGTCTATAAATTCGCTCAAAATCGTGGCAGATTCAAGTTATTCAAAACACAGTTTGCACAATCATATGATCCACGAATTTTCTGTAAAAGAAACCCCCAAATCTTCCTCCCAACTGTAGAACACCAGATTCTACTACTCAAAAGCTACAAAGATTAACAAATTAAGATCAAAAATCAAAGATCTTACCTTGAATTAGGTTTTTCCCAATTTTCCCCTTCTTCTTCTTCTTCTTCTTCTTCTTCTTCTTCTTCTTCTTCTGTCGTCCACCTCTCTCTCTCACTTCTCTGATTGTGATCAGACCAAAGAAAAGAAAGACTAAATATCCCACTTGTCAGGAAAATTATTGGGTGCAGCCACACCACCCCTCCAACTATACTCCCACCCAATGACATTTAAGCATACTCAAACACACTCAAATCCTCGTACTTCTAACGTATAACCATTTAACCCCAAACTCCTCCAATTCATTTAAAAAAAACATGAACTAAACATTAAATACTCGGGACGGGTATTACAGTGTTTCTGTATTAAAAAAAAACCCCTAGATTTGATTTATGTATTGCTCTAATTTATGTAGTTGGAGTTATGATTCAATGTGAATTTCCAGTTTGACCCATAACAATTTTGTAACAAGTTTGTGCCTCACTGCCTTGACATGGTAGATTTCGATGTTTTGGTATTAAAAAAACATATGGTACTGGTGTTGTGCCTTATTCTGTTGCCAACTATCTTGTTTTCCCAGCGGATGAAGTCATGTTTTGGTTTGACAAAAGTTGTTACAATCACTGAGTTTGGGTATTATGAGTTCTTACAATCGTGCCTATGTTGTTTCATTTTCTGCACATTTTGTTTCATTTTCTACTGTGAAATGTTGTTTCATTGTTTGTCCAATTTCTGCAATCGTCTCTGTAATTGGATAAAAAAATATTGTATTTTGTTTCATTTTCTACTGTGAAATGTTGTTTCATTGTTACTACTGGTTGTGACTATACTCCTTGAAATACACAATTAGGCTCATTTTGTCAATTAAGACAGTCAATCCTCCTTTGGCATGGTAGCAACCAGGGTGACCAGAATTTAGCTAATTTAGCATGTAGTGTAGTGAAGCAAGTAATCAATAATTCTGAGTTCAGATAAAACATTAGCTGTTATTAAGAGTTAGGCCAATTTTGTAAAGTTGCATGGATTTGGGATAGCAGATTGTGGTTGCATGATTGTAGGAAGGTATGCCGTCGTCCTCCTCCGCCTCTTCCACCTTCCAGATTGAATACCCGACTTGCCATTGTGGGAAGCCCTCCCCCATGAGGAAGTCGAAGACTAAAGAAAATCCAGGAAGGAGATTCTTAGGCTGTGGGGACTATGAGGTAAAAAATAGAGTATGTAATATATGAATGGTAGCCATGTAAACATAAAAATTTGGTTGGTAATTTGATTCTTATGGTTTGACAGAAAGGGAAAAAAAATTGCGATTACTTCTATTGGATTGACCCAGACTTTAAAGACAAAGAAAAGGAGGACAAAATTGAAGCTTTACAAAGTGAAAAACGTGCTCTGCATTTGAAGTGTCAAGAAATGGAAAATGTCATGCAAGAAGCATTGAAGGAGAACAAGAAGCTAAAGAAGAAGTTGATAGCAGTAGAAGGTGTAGTGGTCTGCTACAAATGGAAGTGCTTGTTTCTTGTATTTGCATGCTTGATGTTGTGGTTAACAAGGAAGAGTGTAACTGTACTGCATGGCAATTACCTGCCATGAAGTTGTAATTGTAATTTTTGATGCTTCATTTCAAGAGCATGTAAACTATTAAGTAATTTTTGACTGATACTTTGACTTGGATTTTGAAGCATGGTTTGACCTTGTTGGTGTAGGATTGCAACTGATATATGTTTGAAAGCCTACTCATTTTCATTTTAGTTTTATTTAAATTAAAGGCAATACTTCCAATAAAAGCCAGATTCAAAGTCAAATATTTTCACTTCAAATTGCTTGTTCAATTTCTGAGTCGCTGACTTTTTGGTGAAGCAAATCTGTCCATGCTTTCTCTTCTAACATTGAAGGACAATACCAAATTAAAGCAACTTATGACCTTCTATTTATCTCTTATGGGCATCCTCTCATTTCAATCCGTCTGAAAGATGGCTGCTAAAATTCAAAGGAGTATTTAGTAGAAGGTCATTTTGGTACTGGATTTCGACCAAGTAGTGACCAAGTAGTGACCAAACTTGCGGCTATGATACAACTAGTGACCAAGTAGTGACCAAACTTGCGGCTATGATACAACTAGTGACCAAACTTAAACTATGATACAACTGGAAAAAAATTTCACTTGCGGCTAAAAACATGAAAACAGTGCAATGGCAGTGCAATCCCAACACAAGTTCAGACTAATTATTTCAGTACAACATGAAAACTAAAAACAAGGAAATCCAGTTCACTAATTTCCAAAGCAAGCATTTCCAATGCAATGCCAGTAAATCCCAGATCAACGAAATCCAGTGCAATTCCAGTAAATCCAGTGTAGTGACAGTGCAATCCCAGATCCAGTAAGCAAGGAAATCCAGTGCAATGGCAGTGCAATCCCAGATCCAGTGAGCAAGGAAATCCAACTTCTGCATTCGCAGAAACAATCACAATAAACAACTTGTACAGCAAGGTAATAGACATCGCAGTGAACAACTGAAAACAGCAAGCTAATAAATAAGTAGAGTGTCCAGTAACAGAACAGAGTGATGAACTAACAGAAATATCTTAATTAAAATTAGAAATGCAAACTCACAATCATAATTGTAGTCCATGCTTTCGTCCTCGTCGTCCTCGTCCTCGTCCTCGTCCTCGTCATTTAACCTAACACTTTACGAAACAGTTTGCGAAGACCTACGGGAAAGAAGAAAAAATTACTAAAATTAAATCTTATATAACTATTAGGGTAAATTATAAATGCACACACTTACATGGCTAGAAGTTTGGGACAATTTCTTTTGTCATGAGAAGCTCCTACTTCCCCGCAACCATTACAAAGCTTTTTTGGCCATGGACACTTCCCGATGAGAATGCAACAAATGCACCCTCTTTGGTGTTGTAAGAGGGTGGTTATGACCCTCGAAAAATTGGGCGACAACAAACCCCGGACCTGCCTTGTCTTTCACAACCGTTAGTTTCGCACCACAACCCTCTCTAGTAAGCCCCCGTCTCCGTGTACTAGGTTCAGAGTTGTTTGCCTTACTTTTTCTCACCCCTTCTTTATAACAACAATACTCCTTCCTAATGATTTGATTATCCCTACTTTTCTTGCTAGAGTTGATTCGTGTCCCAAATCCAGATTCTCTAGCATAATTGTTGTAGAATCTATGAACCTCGTCTAAATTGTCAAAATGTTGCCCAATTTTTGGTATCAAGTCATTTTTAACTTGAGGAGTGTATACTTGTTGGGAAGAATTAGCAGATGATTGACACATTGTTGTTTGACATGGTTCCGGTGAGCATATTTCCGTTTCATCCAAAGACTCCATTCTAGAAAAAATTAAAATAATTTAATAAATGCAACATCAAAGATTAGTACTACTACAAAATGGAATAAAGTGTGTAAATACTTCATTTTGTGTAAAGATTACCTGATGATCAATCAAATTTCCCTGTTTAGATTGCTCTAACTTTTGAAGGACTTTGGCCCTCAACCTTTCAACCTGACAATACACAACAACCATTCTGTTGCTGAACAAGGAAAATTGAGATAAAAAAAACAAAACAAAACAAAATTAAGGTAACTAACAATGGATGTCATTGTTTCATAGCCATTTCCTCGACTCCAAATCAAACACCAACCATATAAAAGTCATATTTGGCCTATGCCCAAACACCAAGCAACTGGTGACAAATGCCATGTTCAGCTTTCAGACAACAACAAAATATTTATCCAACATGGTTTGCTAACAAACACCAGAAGCACTACGACTACACTGTGCTGCAATTGTAAATTGAATACCTAACAAGGAATAAACAAGCAAGACTTTAAGGCATTTGGACATAAAATTAACTTCAAACTCCTAGAAAACATAGAGAAGAGGATTTTGGTATTCAGAAAAATTTCTGATTTTTTTCAAATTTGTTTTCAAAATTTCTTAGATCTAGGTTTCCAAAAAAATCAAAATTTTCAGAGAGAGAGAGAGAGACCTGAAAAGAAGATGCGTGGGTTCTTGTTCTCCCTCGGCTTCGACCTGAAAAAAGAGAGACCCAAAAAGTTAGGGTTTTTACACACAAACGAACAGACAACAGAAAATCGGAGAAGATGAAGCAGATCCGTACCTAGAGCTGTTCTTTTTCTTCTTCGAACTAGGGTGTTCTACTGTTTCACCTCGACTCCTCTAGGGTTTCAAGCTGAACAAGAAAACGTCTGATTTTCAGATAACTTCAGAAAACTTTGAAGAGTGACGATCGAACGAGGGAGAGGATTCCAGACTTTGTTGTTCGATTAGGATGGAGAGGATTCCAAACTCTGGGTTGGGTTCGATCGCCTTCGAGGCTTCGAGGTCGCCTTCTCTCTCTCTCTCTAAGCTCTGCGTTCAAAATGGAAAAGTGAGGGGGATGGGTCAGATCCAGATGTAAGTATGACCCGTTTGTATACACCCGAGAACCTTTTAACCCGAAATAGACCCGCGAGATCCAATTTATTTCCACAGCCGTTGGATGAGATCCAACGGCTTAGATTAGAGTCCCGGATTTTCTTAAATTCCAGGATACCGGATAGGATGGAAATTCTATATATATATATATATATATATATATATATATATATATATATATATATATATATATATATATATATATATATATATATATATATATATATATATATATATATATATATATATATATACAACCCCGATCTGGTCAGGACGCCTGGATTTTAAGAAAAATCCGAACTTTCGCTGTAGGCCGTTGGATCGCATCCAACGGCTGATAAAAGATGGGGAAGCTCGCGGGTCTAAAAGTCGGGTAAAACAAACCGGGTTTCTTCTATCCGGGTAAAAACATAACGCGGGTCAAACCCACCCCCCCTTTCCATTCCAGATCTCAAAACTTCATCGTTCATTTTGAAACAAGAGAGAGAAGGAGAACAGGCGATTTTCGCGAAGAAGAAGAAGATCGAACCAGAGAGTCGAAACAGGTCTCTCTCTCTCTCTCTCTCTCTCTCTCTCTCTCTCTCTCTCTCTCTCTCTCTCTCTCTCATCTATGACGATTTCGTACAGAAACTACGGTTTATTTTCGCACGGAACAGTTGGGAACGATTTGGTTCCACATGTTGATGTTGCTGCTAGGGTTAATAATCAATCTGGTCATTGAATCGTTTTCAATCCTTTTTTGATCTATGACGATTTCGTACAGAAAGTAGGGTTATATTTGTCATATGGTACAGTTGGGATCGATTTTCTTTCACATGCTGATGTTGTTGCTAGGGTTAATAATCGTGCTCATTGAATCGTTTTGAATCTCTGTTTCGGTATAGAATTAGGGTTAATAATCTCTTAATAGGGTTAATAATCTCTAAATGGTGACTTCTGTTTCGATTTGCTTTCACATGTTGATTTGGAGTTATTTGAACACTCAATGCTGAACTTGCTTACAGTCCTTACCAACGAATGTAATCGGGCCTCTACTAAGCCCTAATTTGGCTAAATTCATGGCCACCAACTTGAAACAATAATTACATGAAGGGTTTTCTCTTAATGGCCTATGTCTAGAATTTTTGTCTATTGGCGTATGCAAATGAGAGCAAAAGGATAGATTAAACAGTAGTGTTTGGTTTGGTATTGTAATGTTGGTGAATTCATTTTGATGCTTTTCATTGCCCCAATTGTTCTTCCTTGGTTTTATACAAGCAATTGCCGAATTAACCGTAGTTTTTTTTTTCTTGAATTAACAGTGATTGGTCCTCAACAAAATCATGTCTAGTTCAAGCAACTGCATTCAAACTTGTTACCCTCGATTTCGAAACGAGAAGTGTGGCTGTCGCTTGAGAGCTGCTGTGAGAATTTCTGAATCAGACAAGAACCCTGGAAGGTTGTACTACGGGTGTCCAAAGGAGAAGGACAAAGGCAAATGTGACTTTTGGGAGTGGTGTAATCCAATTGGGTATAACCAACCCAACCCAGATGTTGCATCAGAGGTGGAACCGGTGAAAAAATCGGAAGCTCGTGTTGAAGTCATTGAAGTCAATGTGGCTAATCTGAAACACATAGTGAATGTGATTGTGTTCTTCTGTGGAATAGCCTTTGTGGGGTCTTTCATTGCACTTCTCGTTGCACTTGTTAAGTGATTGTATGACTGTATTAGGGTAGAACTATATTAGGTAGAAATGTACAAATGGGAACTGTTAGTCGTTGGTAGGTTGTTTGTAACATTTTGGTCATGGAAATGTTAGCACTATTTGTTCTCTCTGTAACCTTCATGATGAATCCTATTTGTTCTCTCTGTAACCTTCTTGATGAATCCTTGGATCATCTTCTTTTTTAGTGCTCCTTTTCTAAGCAAGTCTAGAAACATTGTTGCTTAGCTTCGTTACTCTTTGGTCCCAGAAAGTTGCTTGGTTCTGTTCTAGTTTCAACATTTCCCAATACTTTTAGAAGGCTTGCTTTAGCTGCTATTGTTTTCAAGGGCAGTCTGAGATCCCCTAACTCTGTCATTGGCCAGATCAAATCTGCTATTGTTTTCATCTTGACAATGTTTTCTAATAAAGTTCTTGTTTCCCAAAATAGAAATATTTTGCCTTTATCAAACGAGCTTTAATGTAATACAGAATCGCATTTCCAGTAAAAGCATAAAAATTCACAGAATGTGAAACACATTCTAAAGAAAGAACTACAGCTAAAATTACCCAAAATGTGAAACCGTTCTGAGAACTGGACAGTAAAAGCATAAAAATTCACTTAAAACCGTTCATGATGTATTTCAAGTGCACAGATCTCTTATTCATCTTCAAGAGACGTTGAATGTATCATGTCTCAGCATATTCAAACACCATGAAAGCCACTTGAAATGTCTATTAAGAAAAAAATTCAGGAAACAACCATAATATCCATCTTACATAACCATTTCAGGAAACACCTCAAGTTCTTAAAACCTAACAGAAAATACCATAACACCCATCGTTCAGAAACTACAGATTGTGCCAAAAACAAGTTCTTAAACATAACAGGAACTAATCTGGGCAGCAATCAAAATAGCCAAATAACAGTCCCAACAGATTATCCCAGTGAACAAATCCAGATGCAACCCAATAGATTCCAGTGACTGATTCCAGAGACCATTTCCAGTGAGCATTTTGTAAGTGAGAAACAGATTCCAGTGACAAACAGTGAGCCTTCAACCCATCCTGTGAGAAATAGATTCCAGTGAGAAACAAACGGATCTGTGAGTATGTGAAAAATAATAATTACAAATACTTACACTAATCGTCAAAGTCAATGTCCTCCTCCTCCTCATCCTCCTCCTCCTCATCGTCCTCATTGTTCAACTCGTCATCATCATTGAATCTAACACTTTGCGAAGAACTAAGGGAAAAAAGTCAAAAATTAACATTAAACAACAAGTAATATATAAGTTTCGAACAATTAAATGAACATAATTAGATGCATACACGTACGTTCCAAGAAGTTTTGGACAATTTCTCTTGTCGTGGGACTGCCCTACTAACCCACAACCATTGCAACGCCTAGCCTTCTTGGGAGCTTTCTTGATTGCCTTCTCTTTTCCACCCTTTAGCCGTTTACCACAACCCTTATACCTAACTGGAAAGGGTTCTTTTAGACTCTGTTGGCTCAGTTGGCTCTCAATACCATTACGCACCAGACTAGGCAGAGGACTAGGCAAAGGATTAGGCAGAGGATTAGGCACTTCGTTACTCCCTTCGACATGTTCCCTTGCACGATTCTTGGCTGCAAACCTCCTTCCAGCAGATAACAATAATTCTTTCAATTCTTCTGTATCAGATTCATGCAATGCAGCTTCATCAATAACATTAGACGCAACTTGGAAGACACTACTGCGCCTAAGTAACAAAGAAGTGTCACATATTTCATTCACCGTCCCACCCAAGTCGTCCATAACTCTGGTAGCCTTTGCCGATTTCGTCCACCTCCGCAAGATGTAATGATCAGGCAATTCCATAACTTGTTTTTTCGTGAAGTATGCCAACATATGCCGACATGGAATTCCATCACTATCAAACATCTTGCAACTGCATTTAACAAAGTTTGATGATTTTTCTACCGAAAGCTCACGGGCCTTTGAATCACTCTCCGTTACCCTCTGAACATTGTACAAAGAACGGTGGTCATCTTTGAATATACTCTTCACCACATACTTGCCACTTTCAACTAATTGCTCTTGAAACTTGTAAAAAATAGTGTGTGTGTACAACTCACTCATTGTCAACTCCATCACCCGCCCAGTTACTGTTTGTGGCTTTTCATTGACATCCTTGTGATCCAAATCAAGTTCATTATGACGCATTCTTGCAAGTCCCCTATTAAACCGCGTGACGAAGTCCAACATTGAATTTTGATGAGAAACGTAATTCTTGAAGAAGGCATGCGCCCCTTCAGCTCTTTGACTACTAGTCATGTGAGCAGAAAAAAAATGTCTCGAATATGCCGGAATCCATTTCTCACGAATTTTGTACATTGTATGCAACCATTCATTGGTGTCCAATTTTGCTTTGGCTAGAACCTCTGTCCATCTTACTTCAAACTCCTCCGGGCTCTCGGATTTCCATATACATTTACTCAAGTCATCATAATGTTCTTTGTAGGAAATTGCACTTATTTTTTCAGAAAATTTAGTCAATATATGCCAAATGCAATACCTATGAAATGTATCTGGTAGAACCCTAGCAATTGCCTTTGCTATGGCCGGATCTTGATCCGTTATGATCATCTTGGGCGGGCTACCAGGCATCGCGTTTAACCATTGCTTGAAAAACCAGTCAAATGCATCATTCTTTTCACCACTTAAGAATCCACACCCTAAAAGAGTTGTCTGCCCATGGTGATTAACCCCGACAATAGGTGCAAAGATCAAATCGTAGCGGTTTGTGTTGTAAGTTGTGTCAAAAACCACCACATCCCCAAAATATTTATATGACTTCCTACAGGTTGCATCTGCCCAAAAACAATGAATCATCACACCCTCATCTTGCTCGAACCCAAAAGTAAAACTTGGATTCTTTTTTTCCTCATTCTTAAAATACTCAAACAACAATGCAGCGTCATGTCCCTCTAACTCTTTTCTCCTATCCCTTTTAGCATTATAGAGATCTCGTTGTGTACATCCAACATTTTCCACACCTCCAGCTTCCAACTCTAAGAGACTCATTTGTTGCCATGTTGGCACATTAGCTTTTCCTAGTTGTTCAGTCAAATTTCTTTTGGCAAGTGTGATTGAACGATGAGAGTGCAACAAGTGCACCCTCCTTGGGGTCGTAAGAGCGTGGTTATGACCCTCAACAAATTGCCTGACAACAAACCCCCCCACATCTGACTGCTCTTTCACGACTACCAATCTCGCACCACAACCCTCCCTAGTTAGTCCCCATCGCCGTTTTGAAATTTCAGTTTTGTTCACTTTAGTTCTTCTCAACCCTTCTTTATAACAGACAAACTCTTTTCTAATTATTTCACCATCCTTGTTCTTCTTACTAGAGTTCAATCGCGTTCCAAATCCACCTTCTCTACCATAATTATTGTAAAACTCCTGAACCTCTTCTAAGTTGTGAAAATGTTGCCCAATTTTCGGTACCAACTAGTTTTTAACCTGAGGCGTGTAAACTTGCTGTGACGAATTACCAGATGAGAGTATTTCTATGTCTTCTACACACTGCATTCTAAAAACCCACATTGAAAAATAACTATAAGAACTAGGGTTAATAAATGCCAAGCCATCAAACATGATATCCAACTAATGCCATGTACCAGATTGGTTTTGTGAAACAAAGCCCTAATTTCATTTTTAAAAAAAAAACCCTAATTTTCCATCCAAAAATCAAAATTACTACTAACACTAGATTTATCCAAATCGAAACAAAGATAGAAAGAGGTACCTGCTGGTTCGATTTTGCTCGAGGACAAAACTTTCTTCGTTTTCGTGCTAGTGGACTACGAGCGACTACAAGAAGGCTCTTCTCAAACCCGTAGTCGACTTTTTTATCGATTTGACTGTCGATTTGTTCTTCGGTGTCGATTCTTGGTCGACTTTTAGACCCTGGTTCGATCTTCTTCTTCTTCGCGAAAATCGCCTGTTCTCCTTCTCTCTCTTGTTTCAAAATGAGCAATGAAATTTTGAGATCTGGAATGGAAAGGGGGGGTGGGTTTGACCCGCGTTATGTTTTTACCCGGATAGAAGAAACCCGGTTTGTTTTACCCGGCTTTTAGACCCGCGAGCTTCCCCATCTTTTATCAGCCGTTGGATGCGATCCAACGGCCTACAGCGAAAGTTTGGATTTTTCTTAAAATCCAGGCGTCCTGACCAGATCGGGGTTATATATATATATATAGAGTCCACTTCTAGTCCGGGATCTGGACCTCCGGACCTCCTTGATCCGAGCTTTTTTTTTTACTATCCGAGCCGTCCAATGTGTTCAGAAGGTGTTTTCAAGGGTTCACGCGAGAAATCTCCAAAAAAAAATTCCGAGAAGGGCTTGATCCAAGCATTTTTCGCAAAACTGTAAAAATACAGTTTTTGCGAAAAAATGCTTGGATCAAGCACTTCCCGGTTTTTTTTTTTGAATATTTCTCGCGCGGACCCTTGAAAACACCTTATGAACACATTGGACGGCTCGGATTTTACCAAAACAATTTGCAACACGAAAAAAATCAATTTTTTCTTATATCCGGGAGGTCCGGATAAGAAAATCACATTATATATATATATATATATATATATATATATATATATATATATATATATATATAGAGAGAGAGAGAGAGAAGGTGGTTGGAAATTATGGGTATGGTGGGCTGGTGGAGGAAAATATGTGGGAGAGAGAGAGAGAGAGTTGGTAGAGAAAGAAATAAAATGTAATATGAGAACTGTGACAAAAATATAACTGAGACAAAAATCGCTCTTCATTATAATATAAATTGGTTTTCCAGGTCCCTTTGTATCAATTTTTAATTTCTTTATAACTCAGGAGTTCGAGCTTGCCACATTGTCGATGATAACAAAATATACGAAGAAATGTGATCACGTTATCATCAGAGCCAGCTTCGGCCTTAAGCTCGCAAAGTCACCGCTTTAGATCCTGAAATTTTGAATAGTGATTAGGTAAAATTTTGAGTAATGATTGGGCCCCCAATTGTATAGGCTCATATAAAACTGAGGCTTGCATAAAACTTAAAATAATAAAATTCTGGGCCGGTCCCAATGTTGGACTTAATGGCCGTGAGGAATGAGAATCCTTTCCAATAATTTTAGGGGCTTTTAAAGGCCGGCCCGTTTTTTATGCCCCAATAAATCCTTCCCGTGTTAGCCCACACGCGTCTTTCACTACCATGTGGCATATGCGCATTAATGCTCTATCTCTCTTTCTTTCTCGAATCCCTTCTTTTCTTTTCTTTTTTTTCTTTTTTTGGGCTAGTTAAATTTGATGAGTGAAATGTAACAAAATTCTCTAAAATTAGGCTTAACAAATATTTTATAAATTTGCAAAACTTGTAGCTTTGCTACAGTAAGTCACCTCTTTTGTTAACCCACTGTATCAATTCTCTCCCTCTCCCTCGTGTCTGCCCCCCTCCCCCACTTTTCCAGCTTTTCTTTCTCTCTCTCTCTCCATAACTATCACTTTTTAAACAATTTTTTATAGATAAAGTATGGGTTGCACACTCCCCAACGTGGGAGAATAATTTTTTAAGGAAAACTTTATTTTTTTTATTAGACTTGAGGGGAATTGTAAAGTTTGGAGAGAGTCTAATTTTGAGAATTTTTGAATAGTGACTTGCTAAATTTGTAAAAAGTGTTTTGAAGTTAAATTTGGTGTAAAATTTAGTGCTCCTGATAAGGATGCCCTGAAAAACCACACAGAAACCATCTCCCTGGGCCAAACCATACGAATTACAGGCATGTGCACCAATGGCTGGGTAAACTAACTTGTGAACAGTGCAAATTTGTTTTTTACCTTCCAATTTTTTGCTTCCACACCACCAAACTACTTAAAAATGTATTCAGAGGGAACAGTGACCAGGGACTTTTGGCAAGGCATTGTAGCTAGAGGAATAATACAGAGGGGTTTACCAAGCCTGGTACAGTGTGGTTTTTCTCATTTTGGCTACCAATAATACCTAATTAGCTCATGTTGTGCACATGCTCTTAGAAGGAATCCCTCCTCTCTCTCCCTCCACTTTTTATTTTAAAACTTAAAATGTTTATACTAGTTTTTTCTAGAAATATATCTTATTCGGAGATTTTCAGGTATGATTTATTTTGATTGATTAATGACCATAGGCATTAAGCAAAGAAATATATATATATATACACACACACATAGGATCCCGTTCTACTAAGGACTCCCTCAAACTCGTAATTTGCGGACCTCATGGATCGGGGTTGAATCTCGACGATCTGAACCGTTCAATGTGTTTAAAACGTGATTTTAAGGGTCACCGCGAGGATTCGTCTAAAAAAAAATACTCGGAAGGGCTTCATTCGAGCATTTTTTGATAAATTATATATGTACGGTTATTATGAAAAACCGCTCGGATGAAGCCCTTTCGGGTATTTTTTTTTTTGTGATTCCTAGCGTTGGCCATGGAAAACATGTTTTAAACACATTGAACGGTTCGGATCGTCGAAATTTGGTCCAGAAAATCAAAAAAGAGGTGGTCCTCACGGAAGAGATCTTTGAGGCAGTCCTCAATAGAACATCTTCCATACATATAGGATCCCGTTCTACTAAGGACTCCTTCAAACTCGTAATTTGCGGACCTCATGAATCGGGGTCGAATCTCGACAATCCGAACCGCTCAATGTGTTTAAAACGTGATTTTAAGGGTCACCGCGAGGTTTCGTCCAAAAAAATACTCGGAATGGCTTCATTCGAGCATTTTTTGATAAATTATATATGTACGGTTATTATGAAAAACCGCTCGGATGAAACCCTTTCGGGTATTTTTTTTTTTGTGATTCCTCGCGTTGGCCATGGAAAACATGTTTTTAACACATTGAGCGGTTCGGATCGTTGAAATTTGGTACAGAAAATCAAAAAGAGGTGGTCCTCACGGAGGAGATCTTTGAGGCAGTCCTCAATAGAATATCTTCCACGTATATATATATATATATATATATATATATATAAAACATTTATGTCAAAGCCCCCCTTGCCCACTTGCAATTTAATTATTTAAACCAACTTGCATAATCACGTTCTTCCGGAACACATGATAAAAAGATTAAGGGAGAGAGAGGGAGTCAAAAAATAAGTGATTAAATGACCAACTTGCATATTTAGAAGGTGTTCCACTAACCCAATTCTTTTGAAAAAGTTGATTTTTTACGATTTTTTATGTAATATATTATGAAAGTGACATATTTTAGTATTTGAAAAAAAATAATTTTTTGTTAGTGAAACACCCCCTTAATTTTCTTCTTTTGGGAGTAGTCATTCATTGAGGACAGTCATGTTAAATGGGAGCAGCTGTTTTTACTGACCAACTTGCATAGTTATTTTCGTCTTTTAGGATACAACTTGCATAGTTATTAATTAGTATCATGGACAGAGGGTAAAGTTGAGAGCAGCTGTTGATTCCTCCTTATCAACAACTTAAGTGGACTTTCTTAGTGTAGCACTGTATAAAAGGAAACAAAAATGGGCTTCTCTTTGTCTCCCATGTCACTTTAGTGTGCAGGTAGAGTGCAAGTTAAGTGTATCCATATCATTTTTTATAAGAAAATTAGTAACTCTTGCAGGCTTTAATAGAAATTAAACATTTACTCCCTCCGTTCCCAATCTTTGATTCCAAACACTATTTTTTGTCTCAATTCCAATTAAAGGGAGATTAGCTAATGAAATTCTACTTTTTACCCTTCTTAACTTTTTAGAGTAAGTACATATAAATTGGTACTAACACATCAAATAGTACTCTATTTAGCATCTTTCTATTGTCAGCTCATTGGGTTTACTATAAGGCAAAGGGGGAAAAAGCACACATACAGGTGTATCTTTTTCATTTTTTTTACACTCATTATGTGTTCTTAGACGAACATGGTATGCACAGCAGGTGTTGTACACCATTCGAGCCTTCTATTGCTCAGGTATACGGCCCAAATTCCATCTCGGCAACTTTGCATCCGAATCATTCGTTGTCACGCGTACAAGATGAAATATGGATCGTTCATCCAAGCAATGGATGGCTCGGAGAGTGCACAACACTTATTGTGCACAGCAACAACCCCAAATTCATTCTTATATACTTTTTACACTCTTTAAACCTTAACAACAACCTAGTTAACTGATTTTAGTTAAATCTAACCGACAGCCTTGATTTTAGAATTTTCCTCTATTTATAGTCACCAAAAAAACTATTGCAGTCCAGACATCCAATCACTTGACCTCCCATCCACCTCTCAACCGTCATTCCACCTCCGTCACCACCGCCGCGTCACCCCTCCGCCCTCTCCCACCATTAAACTGTTCCCTAAAAGTTCCAAGATAACCCCATCGTCAAATGGATTCTCAAGAACCCGAATCCTTCCACTGGCGTTTCATAGGCTTCGACCGCGACTTGCAAGTACGCGGCCGCACTTTCATCTTCGCCGTCGTCCTCTTCGCCGCCCTCCTCGTAATCACCTCGCTCTTCCTCTACTCCAGCTGCCGCAAACTCTACCGCCACACCACCGAGACCTCTGATAGCCATGATCCTTCGTCTCAGCCCCGTGGGCTCGATCCTTCCACAATTAAGAGCTTTCCAATCGTATTACACAAGTCGTCGGGAAAGAAGACTGCCGATGAATCTGAATGCTGTGTATGCTTAGGAGTGTTTGGAGAAGGTGAGAAAGTAAAGGTGTTGCCGAATTGCAGACATTGTTTTCACTCCGAGTGTGTTGACAAGTGGCTGAGTTCGCAGGCGAGTTGCCCGCTCTGCCGATCCTCTCTCCTAGTGGACTCCCCTGTTTAACTCCGGTGGGGTTTGGTTGTAGTGCGGCATCCGATCTGTTAATTGCGCCATCAACAATTCTGATTTAATCTCGACACCTGCACATTGATTATCGAGATGAAATGTGAGTCGTTGATTACCAAGACCGGGTTTGTTTGGCTGGAACACAGTAGTATACTTTTTTAGTAAGTCTACCGCCACACTCCAGCCACAATCATGTGGCGGGTGGGCCCCGCCACTTTGCAACCTGTCTCGGACCGGACCCGAGTGTGGATTAGCTAAGATGCGTGTAAATTGGTCTCCTGGCCGACACCTCAAAGAAAAACATATACACCACTGCCCATGTTGCAAGTATTGCCGTGTTTGTAGGTTTATTTGTTGTTAGTCTAGTAGCGTAGTAATATTAGTACTATTATATTTGTTGCTGAGATTATGGGAGTTTTCCACTAAGGTGGTTTTTTTGAAAAAATTGATTTTTCACGATTTTTTATGTAATGTATTGTGAGAGAATGACCTGTCTCGATTTTTTAAAAAAAAACAGTTTTTTGTTAGTGGAACACCCCGAATTCTCTCTTTTATGGTGATTTTAGGTAGATTTGTAAACTGGTATTTCACCTGTTTGATGTTATTTCTGACTGAGTTCTGCAGTTTGTTCGATATTTTGAGTATGGGTGAATGTCGAAAATACCAGTTTACATCCGTTTGTGCCCCTTGGAGTATGGGTTGATTCTGAAGTACTCCCTCCGTTCCATATTAATGTTCCACTACGAAAAGTCGTGCCATTTTTCAAATCAAAAAATGAACTACTTCCGTAAATCATTTTTTGAATTTTTTCGCACCGAATTAAAGTACTTGACGAGTACTTTAATTCGGTGCGAAAAAATTTGAAAAATGATACACGAAAGTACTTCATTTTTTGATTTGAAAAAAGGTAAGAGAGAGAAAGTGGGGACATTATTTAGGAACGGAGGGAGTAAATCAGAGTCAATTTCCACAAGAGCTGGCCTGTATGTATTTTCTGGGATCCAGTGGGCTGAATTAATTTACAGGGAAAGAATGGCCTGTTTCGGATTGGGCCTGATTATCCACCAAATTGTTTTGGCTCAAAGAATGAAAGGAGTCTTGAACATTTGAAACAGATCTGGTCCAAATTTTCAATTTGAAATTCATCTCTGGCATTGGGAATCACCATCATCTTTCCTAGACTTCTTTAATAAGCCAATTCTATTAGCAACCCATTATTTGTACTCCATACAACCCAATTTCTTCATGCAATCCACAACTAAAATTCCTCAAACCAATTTACTCCATACAACCCAGTAAATACACCTAAACTTCCCACAATACTCTTCACCCTAACAAACCTAAATTATCTCATTTTCCTTCAATCTTCTGTAGTCTCTCTCACACTCCCATCCGCCATCACCAATCACCAAAGTTGCAGCGACGTTCGACATCTACCGCCTTCCAAGCATACCAGTAAACCTCTCCTCTTGTCTCTCTCTTCACCTGCGCTACTCTCTTTCTCTTTCTCTCTCCACCGATCGACCACCGCCACCTTCTCAACCACCATCATTGTCTTTGTCTGTGTGGCCCTGCAAGTGGCAAATCTATTTCGGTATGTAAACGTCAAAATACGTCATATTTTTCGACAAGCTAAAGTCGCAAAAAATGATGTATTTTGATATCAGCTTGTCAAAACACATGTTGTGAAATTAAGAAATTTTCCAAGTATCTACTTCGGTATCCAAACGTCCAAATAATGTATGAATTTCGACATTAGTTTATTGAAAATCATAAGGAATTTCAACACATGTCGAAACGTATGTTGTCAAAATATGAAATTTTCGAAGTATCTACTTTGGTATCCAAATGTCGAATATGTGCACATATTTCGATGTGTGAATGTCGAAAATATAGTCGTTTTTCAGGGTGTGTGTCAAAATTCTGAACAGGTTTTTCCAGTCAAGTTTTTAGTATTCAAATGGATTCCTTTCCTCTGCATGAGATTTTGGCTCCACGGAAGGTACAATGTCCATCACAGAGGTGGAAAGGGGTGGAAAAGGTGGCGGTGGTAGGTCAAAAAAGGTGGAGATGGCGTCTAGTTCGAGTGGAAAAGGGTGGTGGCTGTAGAGATGGTTTTAGAGATGGTGGCTACACAGGGGAACGAGGAAGAAGAAGAAGGGGCTATTTGGAGTGTTGATTTTTTTTAGGGGCATTCCAGTCTTTAGCCAATAATGTAATGTGTGAAGTTTTGAATGGGTTGTATGGAGTAAATAAAGGGTTGCAAATAGAATCACCCCTTTAATAATGAAACTGAAAAAACGAAAGCCTAGATCCTACCAAATTACCAATCACTTGACCTCCCAGTCCATTTCTCACCGCCATGCCACATCCGACACCACCGCCACCTCAACCCTCCGCCCTCGCCACGAGCCTTCTTCTCAGCCTTGTGGGCTCGATCCTTCCACAATTAAGAGCTTTCCAAAGACATACATTTAGAGGTTGGGAAAGCACTTCGTGTGTGTAAGTGTAAAGACGTGAGGAGTGGGAGTGGTTAATTTTTTTTGGTGTGTGCAAGTGTGTGGTTTAGTTCGACTGATTTTACTATTTTGCTCCGACGCGTTCATGTCATAGTGAAAGTAATTGTAAAATTTAGTTTTTTATAAGGACAATATTTGAAATTACTTCTGTGACAGAGCTTTAAAATTTTGTCACCAATTATTGTTTTCCATTTTTATATTAAAATGGATTTCAAAATGTTCATGGCTTATAACAATCAAGTATTTATCCTTAATTTTCAGAATCTTGTGTAAAACAAGTACCGATTTTTAAAAGATAATCAGGTTTTCAGGTCAATTTCCACTTTTGTATCTTGATTCGAAGCCTTCAAGATAAGGACAAAGGAAAACAGACTGATCAGTTTCGATAAGCATCACATTTGTGTTATCTCATGTGGTACACATTACCCTGGCCCAAACAAATCAACGTCGTCACATGTATGGAGTTCATCAAGTGATATGGATTTAGTTCATCACATTTGTCCATATCACTTGATGAAGTTTAAATATTTTTGATAACTCAGGAGTTTGGGCTTTTCACATTTTAATTTAATGATAGGGCTGAGTATGGACCCGCGAAATCCGCCCAATCCGACCCGATCCAACCCAAAGTCAATCGAGCGGTTCAAACAGCTTAATCGGGCAGTTCACGGGTTAATGTGATGAGTTTTTGTCGGGTTTCAGGCGGTTCACGGGTTGAATAATTTATAACCTGGTGAACCTGACCCAACCCAACCCGTGCACACCGACCGAACCAAACCGCTTTGACCTACACCGAACTGATCGGTTCTTACCATCAAACAGTCGGTGTCGGTTTTGGATTTTCAAAAACCGAATGATTCGGTTCGGTTGAAAACTCGGAAAAAAACCGACCGAACCGGACTAATTTTATCCCTACCTTGCATGTTTCAATGTTTGTGGAAAAATTATTTGGTGCTTTTGGAGTAATTCTCCAAGGGGTCTCCCAAACCATAATTTTTTATTGAATCCATCACAAATTAGCATGTGGACCCCACACAAATATGTTGCCGGATTGGCTTGTAGAGGCTAGAGCATTCTTTTTAGAAGCACCAAATTATCTCTCCTTTCCTGTGGCCCGATCTTTGTACATGTACGATGATCAATCATGTATACCATGTAATTGGTAATAGGGTCAAAAAAATAGTACTACAACAATTGAGCAACATTTTATAAACTAAAATTCAATTTTAATATATTTATTAATATTCTATTAAGCTGATTTCTTGCATAAATATACTATTTTGCGGGGCCTTAAAAAATAATGATTCAAATTAGGGTAAATTTCACCTACCTCCCCTGAGGTTTCTGACAATTACAGGGACCTCCCCTATGGTTTCTGAAATTCCACTGACCTCCCCTACTTTTGAAAATAAATGTCACATACCTTCCCTCCGTTAACTTCCGTTAGGAAAGCTAACGGAAAACGCTGATGTCAGCGCCACCTCACTCTCCTCTTTTTATTTTAAATCTTAAAATGTTTATAACTTTTGTTTTATATATTCACTTTTTATGAAATTTATATATTTAAAATCTACTCGAAAAGATCTATAAAATGAGATCCATATTCAATGTGAAATTATGAAAAAATAAAATCTTATTTTTTCAATGTGAATTTTAATTATAATGTTACATAATTTAAATTATTTTCAATGTGTAAGTCAAAATTTTACGCAAAAATTGTAATACCTCCGTTCCAAATTGTTTGCCCCTTTTGGGAATGCATGCATTTTACCCGCAAAAAATAATGTACAAGCATTAATTTTTTTCAACAAACTTTATACCAATTTAAAGATCTTATTGAGAAGAAAAAATTGGTGTAATTCTTTTTCAAAAAAAGTTCTCATAGACAAGTTATTTTTTTTAGTGTAAAATGCATGCACTCCCAAAAGGGGGGCAAACAATTTGGAACAAAGGGAGTACGAAACATTGTAAAATCTTCTTGTTTAACTTTTCTTTTTTTCCAAATATATTCTTAATTAAATGAACATGGTAAATTTGTAAGTCCATTTTTCTATTTAATGGTGACTTTAAATGTCCAAATAAAATTTTAAATTTTCAAAGCAAATTTTAATTATATTGTATTTTTTTTCTTTTTGCCATTCGATATTCATCAATAGAGTTAGCTGTTAGATGTTAGTAAACTACAAGGGTTGACCTCCTCTCCATAGGAGTCGATCTCGGAACCTTACAAAAAAAGTTGTAAGAATTTTGAGGTTTAAAGTTTTGAGTTAAACACTGAAAAATTTAAATTATGTAGCATGATAATTCACATTGAAAATTAAGATTTTATTTTTTCATAATTTCACATTGAATATGGATCTCATTTTATATATCTTTTCGAGTAGATTTTAAATATATAAATTTCATACAAAGTGAATATATAAAACAAAAGTTATAAACATTTTGAGATTTAAAATAAAAAGAGGAGAGTGAGGTGGCGCTGACATCAGCGTTTTCCGTTAACTTTTCTAACAGAAGTTAACGGAGGGGAGGTATGTGATATTTATTTTCAAAAGTAAGGGAGGTCAGTGGAATTTCAGAAACTTTAGGAGAGGTCCCTGTAATTGTCAGAAACCTCAGGGGAGGTAGGTGAAATTTACCCTTCAAATTATATACGAATAAAGAAAAAGTACGTGGGGCGTCGGTGGGAACCAGTTTCTTATAAACTTCTATGTGAAAGCATCTTTGAAGGCTGTTTTAAAACATCTTTTTGGAAAGTAAAGACTTTCTACCATTAATTCCTGCACTTTTATATATACTCCTACGATGCAAGATAGGGTTCATCATTCGTAGGAACCTTCCTCGCAAAGATTACCATTAATTGCTTTCAACGCGCTTGCTGCAGTTGCGATCTCTCCTTCTTCCCAATAATTTAACAAACAGTGGTGATTCTAGGATTTTTATTTAGCGTTGACAAAAATATATAACGTGTCCATAATAATTATATGCAAAAATAAAAAAATAAAAATAAAAATCCGACTAGGCAAAAGAGACATCCATTACATTATTTGACAAAAAAGAGACTCCAACATAGAATACAATATCCCACGACAAGTATTCATATTTTGAAAGTGTTGAATTTGAGTTCTTGTTTGAGAGAGAACTGAGAAGCATCCATTTGAGTCTTCATATTTTCTTGAGGTTTATTTTGTTTTGTTAGAGCTATAACAAGTTGGTTTAAATTTAGTTAGAAATATTTATTTTAACTTCGCATGAGTAACCCAGCGTTGACAATACTAAAGAAAATTTAAGTTATATTTAAAATTCATTTTTTTTTTCAATTTATTTTTTGAACCCAGCAAAATCACTTAACCTCGCTGGGTATATGGTAGAGTCGCCCCTGTTAACAAAATCAGTTCATGGGAGTAAAATAGGCGCTTCAACCTGTTGTACGTAGTATTATAACATACCAACATCATACAATGTTGGCCAAAAAACAAAACCATTGAAAGGGCTTTGGTATTTCTCCATAGACTCTGAAACTCAAACTTCCATGTTGGAAACCAAGCGATATTATCAAATGAGCTTAGAGGCTAGAGCCAAATCATACAATAGCCAATGAACAATGATTGAAAGGACTTTTTCCCTTTTTCACATATTTCAACACACTTTTTAAATATTAACGATAGCCCAATATGCTGATTTTAGAATTTTTCCTTCGAAAATCACCTAAGTTTTAAAATTTAGAAGACCAAGAGTTGAAGACAAAATAATAATAATAATAATAATAATAAGAGCAAATTTAAGAGAGAGAACATTCCGCCACCATCAGTGGAAAACTGCACTTTTCCACCACAACCTTTGTGGGCTTCTTTGTGTATTGATTGTTAATCTGAACTATTTATCTTGTAGAGTCCGCAAAGTAATATATTCATGCAAAAAAACAAATTGATTGTACATCGCCAGATATATCAAAATTTGACTTTTGTTTTGAAAAGGGAAGTTTGAAAAGGGAAGGTCACGGATTTTAAAGTTAAATTGCATGACCGTCCATTTCACAAAAAAAAAATCAAAATTTAATATATGTATCTATGTTCGATCTAGCTGAATTGTTGCATTGATGTACTACTCTGCGAGTCCCTACAAAATGAATGATTCCTATTACAACAATAAACTCATGGCGGGACCCACATATGACAACGGTGAAAAAGGACATTTTTTCACCACCGGTGTAAAAATGTTTTCTCGTGTCAAGAATACAATTTTAAAACACAACTACTCACATACCTATATTTAGAAGTACTCCATAAATTCACATGCATAAAACGATTTCAAAAACAATTCATATGTGTTCCTAGACCTTAATGAAAAGAGAAAATATTATTTACACTACCGGTGTAAAACTCTCCTTTTATACCACCACTATATGTGGATCCTACCATGAGCTTATTATTTTGATCTGAACCGTTCATCTTGTAGGGCTCACACACTATTGCATCCTTGTAAAAAATTGTTTTGATCAGATATCGATAAAAATATATGAAATTTTAAATTTTGGTTTGCGAAATGGATGGTAAAGGATAATTTAACTTTAAAATCCATGACCGTCTATTTTACAAAATAAAATTCAAATTTTGATAGATATGTCGATGTCCGATAAGATGATTTTTTGCAGAGGTGAAGTCTTATGCGAGCCCTAAAGATGAATGGGTTGTGAATAAAGACAAAAAATAATTCAAAACTTTAAATTTGGTTAATAATTTTATACTTTTTACATTCCTCTTATCGAGACAAGCTAAGAAACCACAAAAAATCGACGTAAAACTAACAAATTCAAAAAAAAAATTTGAATAAAGACAAACGAAAAAACGTAACTGATTTTTTTAGCTAAAAGGTAGTCTTATACTCGATGAGGCTAATAAAAGTGGTAGTAGAGAAGGGGGGTTTTACAGGTGGTGTACTTAAAAAAAGGAAGCCCAGATTAGCATGTTTGTCCTAAAATCTTCCAAAATCTGACCCCTCCACACTTGCCCTCCCAATCTACTTTCCCACCGCCATGCCTGCTCCGCCACCTCACCCCTCCGCCCTCTCCACCGTTAAACAATACAAGAAAGTCCAACAATAATCCTCCAATCAAATGGAATCTCACGAACCCGAATTCCACTGGCGTTACATAGACTTCGAAGACCGCGACTTCCAAGTAAGCGGCCGCACTTTCCTTTTCGCCGTCGTCCTCTTCGCCGTCCTCCTCGTAATCACCTTCCTCTTCCTCTACTCCCGCTGCCGCTACCGCCACCTCCACGCCGCCTACACCTCTTCTCCCCACGTTACCCACGCGCCGCCGTCTCAGCCCCGTGGGCTCGATCCTTCCACAATTAAGAGCTTTTCAATCGTGTTGCACACGACGTCGTCGGAAAAGAAGACTGCCGATGAATCGGAGTGCTGTATATGCTTAGGAGTGTTTGGAGATGGCGAGAAAGTAAAGGTGTTGCCGAATTGCAGGCATTGTTTTCACTCCGAGTGTGTTGATAAGTGGCTGAGTTCGCAGGCGAGTTGCCCGCTCTGCCGATCCTCTCTCCGAGTTGACTCCCCTGTTTAACTCGGTTGGTTGGATATACTTTTCCTTTTGATGGGTGTGATTGTGTGAAGGTATGATGTGAGGTGGAGAGGTGGGGTTTGTTTGGCTTGGATCATACTTTTTGTCGTATAACAGCTGTCAAATAGTGATTGGGTGAGTAGTTATGTTTTTTTGTTGAGAAAAACTTGGGCGATGGTCGGATATGGTCACGTGGTGCCCGACCTCATCGAAAAGTGTTTTGGACAACCTCTATTGCAAATAGAGAAAGAGCAAGACAGAGAGGTAAGAAATCTAGCCCGTGCAAAACATTTTTGGACGACTGAGATACCCGGTCAGACACCACATCGCAATACGCGACTGGAACTCAAGTTTTTCTCTCGTTATTTGGATTGAATATGACCAACCGGGTGGTTGGTGGTGGTGCTTATCACTTAATTGTCCAGGGTTCAACTCTTTGGGTTAGACCGCAAAAAAATAATTTTTTTGTGAATTTTCTAGTTCACTATGTAGATTACGTCTCTGACCGGATCGGAGAGTGATTAGTCAAGATGCGCGTGAACTGGTCTCCTGACTGTCATACCAAAGAAAAAAATAAACACCACTGCCCATATTGTAAGTATTGTCATGTTTGTAGACAAATTTGTTCTTAGTGGATTATATTTGATGCTAAGATTTAATTCTCTCTTTTTATGGCGATTTTGTGTATCAAGGATCCGAATAGGTAGGTTAGAAAGGTGGTTTGTAAACTGGTCTTTCACGGTTTCACGTGTTGGATGATACTTCTGAGTTCTGCAGTTTGTTTGATACTTTGAGTGACCTTGTAACATCCGAATAAGGTCTAAAAGTATTGTTTGTGATTGTTATTGGCAATAAAATCATCCTAAACTCCTATGGAGAAGGGGGAAAAAAAAAAAAAAAACACCCCCAACATAAATGAATCTTGGGTTCCATTTGTTTCGGGTGGAAAATATTTTCTGGAAAACCTTTTTCTATGGAAAAAGTTTTCTAGAAAATAAAACATTTTCTAGTGTTTGGTAGTGATATGAAAATTTTTTCTGGAAAACATTTTCTATTGTTTGGTTGACACGGAAAATTATTAATATGACAAAACAATCAATCTACCAATTGCTATAAAAAAAAAAAACGAACGAACCGAGCTTCTAGCGAACAACTCATGGTTCGGCTCGGCTCATCTAGCAAATGAGCCTAGCTTGAACTCAAGTTTCCTACTCATTTACTAAACAAGCCAGACTCGAAACACTACAAAGTTCGGCTCGGATCGGTTTCTTTGCACCTGGTTTATATACCGGAGTAATCACTTTTCCTACGTTTTATTCTTGATGATGTTCAATTATCAACAGAGAAGTTGGCCCATTGTGGCTAGTGTCTCCACTATATGTATATGTACTGTAAGGTGGGCCTTTTGTGTTGGTAATTGAGGTAATTATTGAACACGTGTTATGCTTACAGCAGAGATGGAAGCATATATGCGTGCGTGCGCGCGCGTGTGCAGATGTCAAAATGGTGACATTGTTTGCTTCGAGAGAGAGGCGATGATAGAGAGAGAGAGGCGATGAGAGAGAAGGAAACTAGTAATGGTGTCGATTGGTGATGGTGTCGAGGCAGCCCCCGACATCCCGATCCTCACTTCGGAAAATGTTTTCAACCTTTAAAAAGTGGAAATCATTTTCCAGTTGTTTTGACTGATTTTCTGTTTACTTTGGAAAACCTTTTCCATTGATTTTTTTTTTCTTAGGTACCAAACACCACCGGAAAATGTTTTCCTGGAAAACGTTTTTCACCTGAAACAAACGGAGCCTTATCTTCTGTAATCTTGAGTTGGGTAGATATAATGATATGCTAGGCTCGGAGGATGGTATGTGATGATTACTCATGTAACACATGTTATTCCTCATGTGACCCGAAATTGGACGGTTTCATTTGAAGATTTTGATTCGTTCATTTAAGAAAAATCAACATCACTGGACATATTGCTATTGGGACAGAGATTCTGTTCAGATGGTTGCCAATTTCAAAGACTGTGTTTGGTTAGATGGTTTAGTTTTGATAATGTCATCAGATGTAATGAGTGGAGAGAGATATAGAGAAAAATTAGAGAAATGATGATGGTTGTGTTTGGTTAGATAGTTTAGGGGGTGTTCCACTAACTCAGTTTTTTGAATAAACTGGTTTTTCATGGTTTTTTATGTGATGTGCTGTGAGAAAATGATCTGTCTCGGTGTTTGGAAAAAACTATTTTTTGTTAGTGCAACACCCCCCTTAGTTTAGTTTTGATGATGTCAACAGGTGTAATGAGTGGAGAGAGATAAAGAGAGAAATAAGGGAAATGGTGGACGACCAGGAACTTGAGTTTTCATGTAGATTGAGATGTCCAAAATGCACGGTTCAGAATGTCAGATGTGACCATGAAATTTGTGTTGCAAGATATTTTTCTTTCTAGGTCATGTGAAAGGGACCAAAATGTCCACTGGAGAGTCTTCAATCCACGCCACTGTTCTCGTGGTGTAAGAGTGTATTTTTTACTCTTATCGGTAATTAATGGTTCAAATATATTTTTGACTCTTATCAGTAAGAGTGTTTAGCAAATCTGAATTATCGATTGCGAAGATCAACGGTCCATATAACTCACTATGGGAGAAATGCTCACTACAGACCCCCAAATTGGAAACAAAAGTAAATAAAACAAGTGACTAGTGAGAAGCCAAGAGCTAAATAAGATGTGTGAAAGCCATCCAAAGGTGTGGATAATATATCATAATGAAGCAGGACAGATTGACCAAACAAACATAGTTCAGAAAGATTTATTCCACCATCTTACTTATCTTTTCTAGACAAAGAAACATAAGTGGATAAAATGATTTTTGCCTTGCCGTAGTAATCGAGCTCTACTAATATACATTATCTATCGTTTACGACAATAAATATTCAACTGAACCCGTAGTAATCGAACTCTATTAACATATTATCTATCGTCCACAACAATAAATATTCAACTGAACCGAGAAATAGCTTCAAGAGAAACTTTCATTATTAAAAGAAACGGAGCAAAATTCACCAAGCATCATGATATGAACTAGAGGTAGCAAAATTTAGAAAATCTGTCTCCAAATGTGATGTCCGAAGTTCATTGCTGGAGTGAGTAACAAAATTGTTCAAGGAAAGGTAACAAAATTGAATAATAATCATGGGCCAATCTATTTTTTTGTACAAAAACCAGTATACTTGAACTGAAAAAACATATTTAAACTCCAAGTTGGGAGACTAAAGAGCATCCGTAAATAATTAAGCAGGCAACAAGTAAAACAAGTTTACGAGAAAGAAGACAAAACCCCGTGACCCTCCTACGACTCGTTAAAATGGATCGCGCCAACCTTCCACACAAAATAAGTCGTCGCAAACATCAGGGTGCTGATGAATACAAACGAAAAGGCGATGGCAAACACGTCAATACCTCCCGGAAACTCAAAAGTCCAACCCGGCTTTGGCATTCCGCGTTTGGAGTCATCTAACAAGTTGGTAGGGGCTTCCGGAAGGCGAGATTTCTTTTTCCCTTTGTCACTCTCTCTTAGAGCCTCCAAAACTTTGCTTCCAAGGGGTGCTTTACTAGATGCTTTTGATTCAGTGTAACGGCTGAGTACACGGGCTGCCCTTAGCTTCTCTCTTGCTGTCAGTGAAGATCTTTTTACGCCAGATTTCGTGTTGACGGAAGATGCCTCCTGTTTCATGTTTGAGGCAACAGCAGACCCATTTGAATCCTCAGACAAAGTTTCGGCACTAGTTGGAAACTGGCTATTTCTAATTGGAGAGTCCAATGATGAAGAGCGTTCATCAGAATCTGATGTTTCAGCTTTTGCAGGAGCCTTATCAATTGCATCTGTTGTGACACGATCACCATCTGCAACTAAAAGGCATAATCCCTGTTTCTTGGAATTTTTATGTTTCCTTAACCCAACAATCCCCGAGGGAGACACAAAATGGCTGCCATTTAGTATTGAAGCTCTAATGCCAGATTTTGGGACATGCAAGTACTTGGCCTGCAACTTAAAAGTAGAGAAACACTTAGCAAGAACAAAAAAAATAAGCCAAATGGAGTTGGATGTGATATATTACTACCGAGCGAGAAAGAAACCAAGCAATACTGAAATGAATATACTTTGCATGTTCCCCCTTTCATTATAGTTACGTAGTACTAAGCTACATAGATATAGCTTATACAATATTGATAAGTTTCCGAAACTAGAAACATTAAATTATTTGCTGGACCTCAGTTCTATTCATTATGGTAAAAAAGGAACCCCGGATATCTTGCATAGCTGCATTAGTTACATCTCCGTGTAATGTCAGCCAAATGAGCATGAAACACGAATTCAGTTGCCAGTAATGCAACATGATAAGCTTGAGGGGCTTATGCTGAGGGAGGGTGCCAACTGCCAACTCCTGTTGTGTACCACAAACACTAGCTCTAAAAGAAGGATAAAGATAATTGACTTCAAGATCAAGCCTTACAGTTACTTTGATCATTTGCTCTACCATTAAATCACGTGTCAACTGTGAAATCAATTATCTTCACTGAATAAATAGCTTAGTGGCACCTGTAATCTAACAGACAAACGATAGAAACAAAATACAGTTGATAGAAAAGCACGAATCTTGAAATGGCACAATGTCTTCGGCTCAAAAATACCGAGAACCTGAGCATATTATCTTAGGGGATTGATAGATTTGAAAGAAACTGAGGATATCTATCCCAGGGCTAAGAACAAGAGTGGAGCAAGGGCCAATTCACCCTTCCAGGATGCATTTGCCTGCCTTTGACGGTGTACTAAACCCTTCTTGACAATCTGAACTACAGAATTTCTCGGCAGTGTGATTATAACTCGAAACAATGCAACAGATAGAAGGTTGAGGAAGAAACAGTTTTAACTAAAGAGCAGTTGATTCAAGCTTCAGCAGCTAATACTAAACTTGGCCGATGACGTATTATCCTACCATCATATGATTTTCTAGCAAGCCAATACAAGAGGAAACATGAAACATTAAAATATAACCAGGCCGTGTTTTCATTGCAGATGGGTAGTCCTCAAGTTCTCTACTGTGCTTTCAACGAGACGTTTTGCAGATATCGGGCTACAATTGATATTTTCTCATTACTTCTAAGTGCACAAGACAAGGGTGTGGTGTGGAAGTTCCTACAAGTAGTTAGAAGTAAAAAAATAAAAAATAAAATCCTATTTTGTATCAATCCATGACTAATGTTACCAGGAATCACCCCATAGAATTTTAGAAAACTCAACCTCAACCTCAAAACCCCAAAAATGCCAATCAACGGTTCAAGAGAACCAAATTATTGTAGGGCTGATAAATGAACCAAACAGCTCAACTTCGAGTCATGTTCACTCGTCGAAAGCTCGTTTGAGATTGGTTTATAAACTAAACAAATCAAGATTGAACATCTTTTGAAGCTCGTTAAGCTGTCAAACCAACCTCAAACAAACATCTGCTCGGCTCGTTCTACTTATGATGTCTACAAGTTCAAGCAACTCGAGATTGGTTTGTGATTGGCTCGCTTAAAGCTCGTTTGAGATCAGTTCGCTCCATAAACAAGCCAAGCTCAAACATTCCCGTTAAGCTTCTAAACCAAGCTTGTACAACCAACTGTTTGGCTCATTTGGTACGTTTATCAATCCTACTTACCTCCACTGAGTTTCCCCACTCATAATTTCGATTTCACCTTTGAGCAAAGTAGATATGTGAACCTAAACTACCAATGAAATGAATGAATCAAATCAATCCACAATGAATTGAGCGTTTCCTACAGCTCGTCCACAATTCCCCCCAAAACAGCAAAAGCAAACATATAACTGGAAAGTAAATTGAATAATCCAGATATCAACGAAGACAAGGAAATATGAAGTGCAGTGAGACGTACCGAGGGATTGAGGACGACGACCGAATTCAAAGAAACTGCCATAGATTAGATTCGTCTACGTCCCAACCATTAAGGAAGGGGTAGAGAGAGAGACAGAGAGAGAGAGGCGTTTGTGGCAGTAGATGGAGGAACAGATTGTATGAGAATTGAGATGAGACGCAGGCCAAGTGGCAACTCACTCGAGTCTGAGGCCTGTTTGGGAGCCTTAATTCCTGAATCAATTTAAAATTACTGGAGAATATGAGAAATAAAAAAACTGGAGAATGTTGAATTTAAAATTCACTTCTGAAGGAGTTATTTGGAATATGATTATAATTACTCACAAAACGCTTTTTACAAAATCTATTTTGAGATAAAATTATCCAATCACTTTTATGGATTCTCGTTACAACCTAAAAATCTACAATTCACAGTTTATAATTTATAATTTTAAAAATAATTAGCTCCTAATACCATACTTGGGGATCACTAGAGCGTTTCCCTTCAAAAGAATCACCACACGGGATCGCATTAACCCTTTTCGCATTTCAGTTTTCTTTGTTTTGTAGTACTAGTCGACGGTGGTTATTACTCCCTCCGTCCCAATTTTATAGTTCCTTTTTAGAGTTCGTGCCACATTTCAAAGTGTTATATCTTAAAATCTACAATGTTTTAGGTGATTTTGAACACTTTATTTATTAGATTAAATCAAGATATATCAAACAAGATCCATATTGCATATAAAATGTATTACCGATTGAAAGATATAATCGTTTTTTTATCCGGTTAGGATAGAACGAGGGACTATAAAATTGGGACGGAGGGAGTACTTACTAGTGCAACCACCATCCTCATCCTATACGAATCTGCGATTAAGGTGTAAATAACATCAAGAAATCAGATCTCCGATATGTTTTCAACTTGCGTTGTTCATGTTTGGTACAAGGGAAAAAATAAAACCAACTTAATAAGCTGCCACATAAATTTTAAACCAATTGTAAATTTAAAAAAATTGAGAAGAAAGGATGGTGGGCAACCGATTAGGGAAAAAAAGGATGTTGGGTTCATGGAAATCCTGTAATATTATCAGATTAGCACGGCGCCCAGATGAACTTTAATCAGAGGATGACTCTTGGCAATCAAATTTGGAACGATAGAGAGTTCAGACGTAAAATATTTTATTCATTTATTAGTGTTTGGTTCCACAAAATTTAAAGAAAAGAATTTTCATGAAAAATATTTTCCACTGAAAGCCGGAAAATAACTTGCACTAAAATCTTCCGCAAGTTAATTTCTGATGAATTGCTCGAAAAGCATATGCGACCGAAGGGACTGAGGGTTTGTTCTCCAATACATTTTATGCCATAAAATGAAAATTCTCATTTTAGTTGGGGTTTTATGGAATGGTCATAAAATGACATTGTTTTCCCAATTCATTTTATGTAGACATTTTATGTAGTTTTCCCAATACAATTTATGGAATGGTCATAAAATGACATGTCATTTTATGTATTGAGAAAACAATGCCATAAAATCTCCCATTTTACGCCATAAAATGGGTTGAAGAACAAGGCCTGAAATGCACGGGGATCCAACCCTGTGGATTACACCATTCCATTGGTCGGAAGTTAATCTGGCTTGTTCCATTACCAATTTATCTAAATTTCAACAAAACACGCGAAAACAAATTGAAAAGTACTCCCTCCGTTCCTATTTGTTTGTCCCACACTCTCTCTCTTGTCTTTTTTCAAATCAAAAAATTAAGTGCTTCCGAGTATCATTTTTTAAATTTTTTTGCACCGAATTAAAGTACACGGTGAGTACTTTAATTCAGTGTAAAAAAATTTGAAAAATGATACACGAAAACACTTTATTTTTTTATTTGAAAAGTGGCACGACTTTTCGTAGAGGACCAACAAATAGGAACGGAGGGAGTAAATATTTTTGTGTGTAGAACCTTTTACGTCGAAAAAGATTTTCCGCCGAAAAAATGGAGCCTTACACCAAACCTAACAGATTGCTAGGAAGCCAAAGAAAACCCACAGCAAAAAATTATCGAGGTGAAACCAAACGGGTGTGAGCTATTAATTCGAAAGGAAAATGATTCAAAAATGGGAAAGCTAAACCACTAACACAACATATGGACGATTTGAAAATGAGATGTCAACCTATAGTACAATCTTGCCGCCTACCAGCTGCGAAAAAATGCCCTCTGCTACCAAAAGAATATTACAAAGGAGGAAAATATCCACATCCTGTAACTGGAAAGCAAAACAAAAAACTGTAACAACATTTCCAAATCAGACAACAGATGAAACTTCTTTCGGCGATAACAAGTCGGAGGAACTATAGAAGTAGGCGAATCGAAGAAAAGGCAAAACCCGGAACTGCTAGTTTCCACTTCGATATCCTCTGGCTGCAAATTTCCACTCTTAACAATCGCCGTGATCAGTATGAGCCCATTGGTGGCATACCGAATGGTGGCATTGGAGGCATCCCCATTCCGCCCATAGGGGGTGGTGGAGCAAAGCCCATACCTCCGCCACCCATTCCAGGCATTGGAGGTGCAGGCAAAGCAAGAGGAAGCAACTGTGCATACATATTCTGCAACAAATAACAAAATCGAAGAACAATATTTAGATAATCTAGCTTCAATAGAAAGCTATATAGCATGGGGATGAAGGACGAAAAAAACTAGTGAGAGATGAAAACATCATAAAGATGAAGAAAGTGCTCAGAGCAAAAACCTGTTGAGCCATTATGTCCTTCTCTTCCTTCTCTTTAGCCTTGACTTCACTGAGAGCCTCTAGTTTGTCCTTAATTAGTTCATCAACCTTGCCCGTGTATTCACGAACAAACTGCAAAATAGGAGAAACATTAGAAGGCAGACTCAAATGAGCAACAAGAAGTCAACAAGTTAACCAGCTCCATGAAAACAGAACACTGTCGCAGAGTTCAGGCTCCTGAGGGTAGCTCCTCACAAACCCAAGCCACATCAAGCAATGAGCCAAAGACAAGTCGAGAACGAAAAAGTGACATACGGACAACAAAACAAATTAAGTCATCCATTATGCATCCATATAAGAATAACTAGCAAGAAAACAAACAAATCACCTGTAACAGATATGGGAAGGCGAAATCGATCATATTGTTCATCCAAGCAAGTTCAAGAACCACATCTGCGCGAATTAAATCATAACAAACAAAGAGGCACGATGCAAAGCATTCTTTCTTTCCCTGCAAAAAGCACACAAAAATTAGTACTACATACCACTATAATTTACGGAAGTCTAGCAGTTTAACCTATTAACTTGAAGGGTAAATGTTAAGATTTTCAGGATAAATGATGTCCCAAACGAAATTAGAATGTTCATAACCGTTCCATGTAAACTTTCAGGTAAAACATAATATTTGCCCAATCTCTCTATTTTCCTTCTCCACCAAGTTACTCAAGAGAACTGCTTCTCAATAAGAAAAAAAACCACCTTATACGAAATAACCAAGCCTGTGGTCATGACTAGGTCTGCCTACGCTTCTACTACGCATGCCTGCTACTGTAACGAGGGTGTCTGCATCAAGGTTCATACCTGTTCAATGAAGTAAACAAGCAACCCCTCAGCAAGCTCGCGATCCCCAGATTGTGAGGCAGTCTCCATGGCATCTT